>CM076577.1:1476303691-1476553430 GCA_034641835.2 Pinus albicaulis
AGTTACCAGGTTGCCAATATCAAATTCATAAATTAATACTATTGTAGGAACAAATTTGGATATAAATATACAGTCCAATAGCAAAATACAAACCATTTTCTACTTGTTGATATCCTTCCTGAAGTTTTCTTTTTGCTGCTTGAAGCTTCACTTTAACAGTTGCATCATCTAGAGATTTTGATTTCTGCTGTACAAATTAGAAAAACTCAAGTTTAAAAATATGTTGCGATACTACAATTAGCTCCAAATAAGCAATATATATTTTCCTGAGACAAGTTCCATCCAGTCTAGCTAGCAGATACAGAAATAATTGTTAAAGATTGTAGATTATTATTATCTTTCAAAATAGTAAAAAACTATGTTACACAAGATCCAAAAAGCATAAAGATGTTCTGTTGATACAGGATTATCCACATATATTCTAGTTTTCTTACATTTGGGAGAAGAAAGGAATCAGGCTTGGTCTGATTCTTGTTCAAATGTGGGTGCTGCTGCACATTGTCTCTAGATACTTTATATTTAGAATTGGCCACCATACAGACTTGAGCTGCTCAACTTATGGCCCTGCTCCCTGACAACCTGAATTTGAGTATTCCTTTCCAATTCTCCCCTCTCTTTCTTTGTTTCTGTCTCACAGAAAGCACTGCTATCCCTCGCCAGATTCCTCTGGGGAGCTGATTGATTTATTTTATTTTTATTGGGTCGTTTTATTATACATTGTTTTCCACTAGCATCATAATAATCATCATATCCATTGTTTTTAGTCTTTTCAGCTGCATGAGGGTCTACAATGATTACATAAAAGAATGTCATCGATGATCACAATTCAAATAACTTAATAGCCACAAAATAAAGTATGCATTATGGAATGAAACCACAAAAGTATTAAGAAGTAGTAACTTACTCCCATTATCATCGATGACATCGAAGATCTTTATTTCCAAGCACATAAAACAAGCAGAAAACAATTTATTCACAACAAGCTCACAATCAAAGTATAGATACCAAAATTAGAAAGTGCAATCACACATCAATTTCTTACAAAGACCAATAACCATTATCGCCTTTTCATATTCAGGGTTGGTCTCTTCCTCAATGTGCTGAAAGCTGAGATATCACTTGGTTATGGAACAAACCCAATTTCTTCCATGACCAATTGATATGATATATCTCAAATTCAAGCACGTTGAGAAAGATACCAAACTCTACACATATTTGAAGACTACCTGACATATATCTATTGAAGTCGTTTGGGTCGACAGAAAGGCCCACTTATCAAGTGGGGTTGAAGGGAGTCCATTTTCATCATTTGCAATTGCAGGTGAAACAGAATCTGGCAAGGTAACTGCGACATGCAAAATATTGTATATGAAAAAAAAAAATATTTAAAAACAAAAGCCTTGGTAGTAGAACATAGGGCAAACCTAGGTGACTGCTTTGGCACAATACCATACCTGCACTTGCAGCTACAACAATATTTTCAGTGGTCTTCATCCATTCATCTGCAATCTCTTTCCAGCCACTGCAGTACATCATACAGAAGCAGTAACCACATTTAAGCCTTTTAGTGTTCACTTAGGTAGGTCTAAGTCAGCTTAAATAAACCAGAATCAAAACCATAAAGAAGTTGCTGCCACTAAAACTACATTTCAGCATAAGCAATTCTTGGACTTCACAATTAGATTATCCATGCTTTCAACATTGAACCAGAAGGTTTTGGCTTAAAATACCGGATAAGTATCTTCACCACAGACTGAATTTCTTTTGAATTGTGCTTCCGCAACTGATTAACTCGTTTCCCTATGTGAGTTTCCTGAATAGAATACACCATTGCAAAACATGTTGATATTAAACAATTTGAAAGAAGGGTGTTTGACTTCAAATCACACTTAAGAACACCTCCAAACCCAAAAGAAAGAGAGCTCTATTTAATCCTGCGACGGAGGGCATTTTGTAAATGACTGGAAAAACATACCTTTAGGCTTTCCACTGTCATTGGAATCAATTCCAATCTTCTCAAACACTCATACAGCTCAGTAACAGACTGCAACACAAAAGAGGATTGACTATGGAGAAAGTCAAATAAACACACCCTAGTGCAGAAAATTTTCAAGACTTGTAATTATTTCAATAAAAAGTTGCATGAGTCGCAATGTATGTTTAATGGCTGGTAATGAAAAATCACCCATCAAAGCAATATTGCTCGCAAGAATTGACTCAATAAAACTATCTGATATTTAACTTATAAGAAACACTACCGTATATGGGTTCGCAATAATCTCTCTGATCTTGAAGACCTCTTTGAGAGCTGGGGATCCATCCTCAATTTCTTCGCTGAGGGCTCTGGCCTCATCATAGCTATAATCGCTAATCCTGATCCCATCTGTCTCACCGATGCCGTTGTTTTCCTTGTCACTGTTTTTGTCATGGCAACCCGTGATACCCTCCTTTGCATCCTCATCATCAATAACTTCATCATGGGGTTTAGCCAAAGTAACAGAAGTACAGTCACAGCACTTGAAAAACCTAGATGCATACAGTCTTTCCACAATCCTATCTCTGTTTCTACTTAATTCATCTGGGCAATCAGACACAGCAACCACGATCACGTATTCAATCAGATTGCATATATCAGTCCCCGAACCTTTGAAAAAAATTCTCCATTTATCCAGAGACCCCATTTTAGCCCACTTGAAAACCTGATCTACTCCACACAAGCCCTTGATCAATCAAGAACCTCAAAGTTTGCAAACAATTAGAATCGTTTGTTTTATAATTAATGTTGTTCACACTGTCTTAAATCACATCAGATATTATTGCTGTTGACACTCACCTGCTTATCCCAAATAGAAAATTGTTGAAAAGCACGTGTTGATAATAAGCTATTGATAGTAGGATTGGATTGGAACTGATGCTAATCTGTCCAATTAACTGATAACGTCACTCAATTTTGTCACATAACAATTCCCTTCACTGATGGTAATATTTATGCATGGGTAATTTTATTCATCATTAATGACAAGCTTTCTAAATATGTTCTTAGCTCGTGTCCAAGTGTCCTGCAACTATGACTTCAATGAAGCTATTCCCAGAATTTCTAGTTCTATCCAAAAATACTCTTAAAACTTAGTTTTTACAAAAATTTCTAAATATTGAAAAACATAATTTATTTTCCTGAATATGCATAATAAGGTCAAAATAGGTCATATGTGGATGGTATAAAGTGGAAAATGATGGAAATTAGATGGATTTTAATAAGCAAAAAATGATCAAAAACAAAGGCCAACAATATATGTTGGTGATTTTTTTTACAAATATTTATATCAAAAATCTAGTTATTCACTGACCTTGTTGAATACACAATATATAGTTGTTATTTTAAGAAATTAATTTAAATTATAAATGAGTTTAATTTCCTTATATAAATAATAAAACAATGAGAAATATTAAATCTATATATATTTCTAAAAAAATCACCTATATTTATAACAAACTAAATTAATATAACAAACTGAGTTAGATGATATGCCTACTATAAAAACAAAGTATACTTCCTTAACAAGTAATTTTATAGTTTCTCTTCTGAACCACTACATATATATAATTTGTCTTGTAACAATGTGCAATGAAATCTTTTATACTTTGAACAAACATGGAAAATTCAGTTGTACGAAATAGTTTAAAGAAGATCATAGAAATAGGTCATTGATATTTATATTAATTTATTGTCTAGTTTTTAGATCCAAGTTATCTTCTTGGATTTTATCTCAATAATGGCAAGAAAATAAAGATTACAACATTCAAACTTGTGGAAAAAAACACAAACCTGCACATGCCTTAATACAATAGAAGTTATAAGAGTGGGACTATGAATGTCATCAGTCCTTTAAGATAATAGATAGATTAGTCTTTAGTTAGTCTCTATGATAAATTTGAGGTTGAAATACCTATTTTAGAATTTATGTGTTTTTTTGTAATTTAGGTAAATTAATATTTAATTTACATTTATGATAAATTTGGGGTTGAAATTCTCATTCCAGAATTTATGTTCTTATGTGGAATTTATACAAAGTAATCAACTTGACCTTTCTTAGTTTATTGCACGGCAAAAAAAATAATTTAGAGTTTTTGTCTTATTTTCTATACTTGAAATTGGTATATTTAAAATTTATATGAAAGTTGCAATTACTGAAAATTTAAATATGGGTGGTCATGCAACACTGTTATACAATGAAACAACATCTGAATTTATTCATTGAATATGTATGGACATTTAAAATGGAAAACCATGTGATGTTACCATTAATGTTGTATATATTTACAATCATCAACAACTAGGTACATTCTAAGATAATGCACAAAAATGAAGGGATATCTCATACAAGAGTCAATAAAGTAGTTCTTGTTTAAGTATTTCATTTCCTTGTTTGCACTACATAACTTCTAGGAATGAATGGTTTTAATGATGTTAGGATCATTTGCATATAGCATCATTTTAAATTAGTAATGTTTATGTAGTTTAATGGTTAAGAACATGAGTCCTCCTGGTTCAAATTCAAAGGAAAATAGAGCATGTACATATTTATTGACTAAGCAATTTTAATAGTAATACATGTGGCGTGACCTTAACTCACTCTTTTTAATAATAATACATAAAGAACATAAAACAATGAATAAGATTCAAGACAAGATTTTGGGTTTTGGTAAATACAGTCTAATTGATGGTTTGAGAAATTGCATTTGACCATGAAAAATATGTTCCACCATTCATAGCCATGTTGATTTAATAGGTAATGTTGTTTGTTGCAGATTTCAAGTTTTTTTTATTGATTAACGTTTTGTGTGGAATATTCACTTCAACATGGTGTTTAATCCATCTTTTGATCACTCATAATGTGATAAAATGACCAGTGAGAAAATGGAATAAGATGAGAATGGAGGAAAGAAAAATTGACAAGGAGGGAGGTAAGAGGGGCAAGAATGGAGATAAGTGAGACAAGAAGAGGTTCAAATTCAATAGAATATAGAGCATATATATCTCTATAGATTAAGCAAATTTAATAATAATACATATGCACCACCTTAATCCACTCTTTTTAATAATACATACATATATAACATAAAACAATGACTAAGATTGAAGACACACTTTTGGATTTTGGTAAAAAGGTCAAATTGATGATTTGAGCAGTTGCATTTGATGATGAAACAAATGTTCCATCCAGCCATGCTGATCTAATAGGTGATGTTGTTTGTTAAAGATTTTAAGTTTTTTTTATTGATGAAGGTTTTTTGTGGAATATTCACTTCAACATGGTGTTTAATATATATTTTGATAGCTAATAATGTGATAGAATGACAAGTGAGAAAATGGAATTACATGAATATGAAGAAAAGTGAAACTGACAGGGAGGAAAGAGGGGCAAGAAGAGAGATAAGTGGGACAAGAAGAGACCCCAAGAAGGACAACTATTTTGCAGGGAGGAAATAAGGGCAAGAAGGGAGATAAGTGGGATAAGAAGGGACCCCAAGAAGGAAAACTATTTTTTAGGGAGGAAAGAGTGCCAAGAAGGGAGATAAGTGGGACAAGAAAGGAACCCAAAAAGACACAGTGAGCATTAACATATTACACCCTATCTAAATACCAAAACTAGGATATAGAAATTTATGTTAGATCTAAGACTTTTGTGATCCATAATGTAGATAAAAATACTTTCGGAAAAATCACATCATTAGGATTAGGTCGAAGTTTCGAACCAGCTAATGTGGTTCATCCTCAGGACAAGGTGGAGAGACTAATTGATCTTGATAAATAAATAGTGGAGATGCATCATTGCCCGGAATTAGCCATTGAGAACTAGCTGTTAAGACTAGCCGTTAGAAAGTTAGTTAATAAATAAATAAATTATATATATATATATATATATATATATATATATTAACAAAAGGGTTAATAAATTATTAAGTAATTAAAATGGGTAATAGGGAGGGGAAAAGATTTTAGTTTAATATTTTCCCCTCCCTATTACCCATTTTAATTACTTAATAATTTATTAACCCATTTGTTATATATATATAGATATAACAAACTGAGTTAGATGATATCCCTACTATAAAAACAAAGTATACTTCCTTAAAAAGTAATTTTATAGTTTCTCTTCTGAACCACTTCATGAACCTACAATATATACTTTGTCTTCTAACAATGTGCAATGAAATTTTTTATACTTTGAACAAACAACGCAATTTAGTTGTACGAAATAGTTTAAAGAAGATCATAGAAATAGGTCATTGATATTTATATTAATTTATTGTCCAGTTTTTAGATCCAAGTCATCTTCTTGGATTTATTCTCAATAATTGCAAGAAAATAAAGATTACAACATTCAAACTTGTGGAAAAAAACACAAACCTGCACGTGCCTTAATATAATAGATGTTATAAGACTTGGCCTATGAATGTCATAAGTCCTTTAAAATAGCAGGTAAATTAATCTTTAGTTTGTCTCTATGATAAATTTGGGGTTGAAATACCTATTTTAGAATTTATGTGTTTTTTTGTAATTTAGGTAGATTAATCTTTAATTTACATTTATGATAAATTTGGGGTTGAAATTCTCATTCCAGAATTTATGTTTTTATTTGGAATTTATACAAAGTAATCAACTTGAGCTTTCTTAGTTTATGGCAGGGCCAAAACAATAATTTGGAGCACAGATTTCAAGTTTTTTGATTGATTAAGGTTGGGTGGAATATTCACTTCAACATGGTGTTTAATCCATCTTTTGATCACTCATAATGTTATAAAATGACTAGTGAGAAAATGGAATAACATGAGAATGGAGGAAAGCAAAATTGACAAGGAGGGAGGTAAGAGGGGAAATAAGGGAGATAAGTGAGACAAGAAGAGGTTTAAATTCAATAGAAGATAGAGCATCTGTATCTCTATAGATTAAGATAATTTAATAATAATACATATGCACCACCTTAATCCACTCATTTTAATAATAATACATATATAACATAAAACAATGACTAAGATTCAAGACACCATTTTGGATTTTGGTAAAAAGGTCAAATTGATGATTTGAGCATTTGCATTTGATGATGAAACAAATGTTCCATCCAGCCATGCTGATCTAATAGGTGATGTTTTTTGTTGCAGATTTTTTTAAGTTTTTTTGATTGATGAAGGTTTTTTTGTGGAATATTCACTTCAACATGGTGTTTAATCTATATTTTGATAGCTAATAATGTGATAGAATGAAATGTGAGAAAATGGAATTACATAAATATGAAGAAAAGTGAAACTAATAGGGAGGAAAGAGGGGAAAGAAGAGAGATAAGTGGGAAAAGAAGAGACCCCAAGAAGGACAACTATTTTGCAGGGAGGAAATAAGGGCAATAAGGGAGATAAGTGGGATAAGAAGGGACCCCAAGAAGGACAACTATTTTGCAGGGAGGAAAGAGTGCCAAGAAGGGACGAGGAAGGAAACCAAAAATACATAGTTAGTATTAACATATTACACCCTATCTAAATACCAAAACTAGAATATAGCAATTTATGTTAGATCTAAGACTTTTGTGATCCATAATGTAGATAAAATACTTTCGGAAAAATCACATCATTAGGATTAGGTTGAAGTTTCGAACCAGCTAATGTGGTTCATCCTTAGGACAAGGTGGAGAGACTAATTGATCTCGATAAATAAATAGTGGAGATGCATCATTTCCTGGAATTAGCCATTGAGAAATAGCCCTTAAGACTAGTCGTTAGAAATTTAGATAATAAATTAATTAATTAAATACTTTTTTTTTAACAAATGTGTTAATAAATTATTAAGCAATTAAAATGGGTAATAAGGATAATAAATTGTTAAGTAATTAAAATGGGTAATAGGGAGGGGAAAATATTTTAGTTTAATATTGTCACCTCCCTATTACCCATTTTAATTACTTAATAATTTACTAACCCATTTGTTTAAAACAAAATTAATATATATATATATATATATATATATATATATATATATATATATATATATATATATATATATATATAGCAAACTGAGTTAGATGATATCCCTACTGTAAAAACAAAGTATACTTCTTGAAAAAGTAATTTTATAGTTTCTCTTTCAATTTAGTTGTATGAAATAGTTTAAAGAAGATCATAGAAATAGGTCATTGATATTTATATTAATTTGTTGTCTAGTTTTTAGATCCAAGTCATCTTCTTAGATTTTATCTCAATAATGGCATGAAAATAAAGATTACAACATTCAAACTTGTGGAAAAAAACACAAACTTGCACATGCCTTAATACAATAGAAGTTATAAGACTTGGCCTATGAATGTCATAAGTCCTTTAAAATAATAGGTAAATTAATATTTAGTGTGTCTCTATGATAAATTTGGGGTTGAAATACCTATTTTAGAATTTGTGTTTTTTTGTAATTTAGGTAGATTAATCTTTAACTTATATTTGTGATAAATTTGGGGTTGAAATTCTCATTCCAGAATTTATGTGTTTATTTGGAATTTAAAAGAGTAATCAACTTGAACTTTCTTAGTTTATGGCAGGGCCAAAACAATAATTTGGAGTTTTTGTCTTATTTTCTGTAATTGAAATTGGTATATCTAAAATTTATATGAAAGTTGCAATTACTTAAAATTTAAATATGGGTGATCATGGAACACTTTTATACACTAAAACAACATCCCAATTTCTTCGTTGAATATGTATGGACATTTAAAATGGAAAACCATGTGATGTTACCATTAATGTTGTATATATTTACAATCATCAACAATCAGATAAATTCTAAAATAATATACACAAATAAAGGGATATCTCATACAAGAGTAAATAATGTAGTTCTTGTTTAAGTATTGATTGCCATGTTTGCACTACATAACGTTTAGGAATGAATAGCTTTAATAATGTTAGGATCTTTTGCATATAACATCATTTTAAACTGGTAATGTTTATGTAATTTAAGATGTAAGAATATGAGTTCTCCATGTTCAAATTCAAAAGAAAATAGGGCATGTACATCTTTATTTGAATATAGGGCATGTACATCTTTATTTGAATTTTAGAATAGGGTATAAGCACAACCAATTTTAATTTTTATATGAATGTTAGTTTGGAAACTTCTAAATCTTGTCGAGCAATGAAATTAAGGAATTCCAAAAGGTACCAATTTCATCTTTTTGGAAACAAACGGCACATCAAAATATGAGATTACTTTTCTACTTCCTTAGTTTAGGATGTGCCGTAATCTCAGGCTAGCCACAGAGACTTTAAATCGACAAAATGGAAGAGGAAATAATCCCAAGAAAAACTTAGTTTTGTCCTCTCAATTCCGAGCTTTTGAAATGTCAGAATTCTAACCAATCTGGAATTAAATTTTAAAATAGATCTATATCGACCAGAAACTATACATTCAAAATCAGGCCAGGCCAGGCCAGGCCAGCACAGAGGCTGCTCACTTTCTCACACACCTGGTTCTACGCCTTGACAACTCGACCTCACAATATGGTCTCATCGTTATCTTCGTTTATTCATCGACTGACGATGATGCTGCGGCACTGGCTCCTGTTTAGGTAGTTCTTGCAATTGTATTATTTGAACCATACGCCGCTTCCTGGCTGCAAGAAACGTCACTACTCCATTAGTTACCAGGTTGCCAATATCAAATTCATAAATTAATACTATTGTAGGAACAAATTTGGATATAAATATACAGTCCAATAGCAAAATACAAACCATTTTCTACTTGTTGATATCCTTCAAGGTTTCTTTTTGCTGCTTGAAGCTTCACTTTAACAGTTGCATCATCTAGAGATTTTGATTTTTGCTGTACAAATTAGAAAAATTCAAGATTAAAAATATGTTGCGATACTACTATTAGCTCCAAATAAGCAATATATATTTTCCTGAGACAAGTTCCATCCAGCCTAGCTAGCAAATACAGAAATAATTGTCCTCATCTTTTTTTTATAAAGATTGTAGATTATTATTATCTTTAAAAATATTAAAAAACTATGTTACACAAGATCCAAAAAGCATAAATATGTTCTGTTGATAGAGTATTATCCACAAATATTCTAGTTTGCTTACATTTGGAAGAAGAAAGGAATCAGGCTTGGTCCGATTCTTGTCCAAATTTGGGTGCTGCTGCACATTGTCTCTAGATACTTTATATTTAGAATTGGCCATCATATGACTTGAGCTGCTCAACTTATGACCCTGCACCCTGACAACCTAAATTTGAGTATTCCTTTCCAATTCTCCCCTCTCTTTCTTTGTTTCTGGCTCACAGAAAGCACTGTTATCCCTCGCCAGATTCCTCTGGTGAGCTGATTGCTTTATTTTGTTGGGTCGTTTTATTATACATTGTTTTCCACCAGCATCATAATAATCATCATATCCATCGTTCTTAGTCTTTTTAGCTGCATGAGGGCCTACATCAATTACAGAAAAGAATGTCATCGATGATCACAATTCAAAAATCATAACAAATAACTTAATAGCCACAAAATAGAGTATGCATTATGGAATGAAACCACAAAAGTATTAAGAAGCTGGAAGGCAAGAGTAACTTACTGCCATTATCATCCATGACATCGAAGATCTTTATTTCCAAGCACATAAAGCAAGAAGAAAACAATTTATGCACAACAAGCTCACAATCAATGTATAGATACCAAAATTAGAAACTGCAATCACACATCAATTTCTTACAAAGACTAATAACCATTATCACCCTTTCATATTCAGGGTTGGTCTCTTCCTCAATGTGCTGGAAGCTGAGATATCACTTGGTTATGAAAAAACCCAATTTATTCCATGACCAATTGATATGATATACCTCAACTTCAAGCACATTGAGGAAGATACCAAACTCTACACATATTTGAAGACTACCTGAGATATATCTATTGAAGTCGTTTGTGTCGACAGAAAGGCCCACTAATCAAGTGGGGGTGAAGGGAGTCCATTTTCATCATTTGCAATTGCAGGTGAAACAGAATCTGGCAAGGTAATTGTGACATGCAAAATAATGTATATGAAAAAAAAAAAATATTTAAAAACAAAAGACTTGGTAGTAGAACATAGGGCAAACTTAGGTAACTGCTCTGGCAGAATACCATACCTGCACTTGCAGCTACAACAATATTTTTAGTGGTCTTCATCCATTCATTTGCAATCTCTTTCCAGCCATTGCAGTACATCATACCGAAGCAGTAACCAAATTTAAGCCTTTTAGTGTTCACTTAGGTAGGTCTAAGTCAGCTTAAATAAACCAGAATCAAAGCCATAAAGAAGTTTCTGCCACTAAAACTACATTTCCGCATAAGCAATTCTTGGACTTCACCATTAGATTATCCACGCTTTCAACATTGAACCAGAAGGTTTTGGCTTAAAATACTAGATAAGTCTCTTCAACACAGACTGAATTTCTTTTGAATTTTGATTGCAACTGATTAACTCGTTTCCCTATGTGAGTTTCCCGAATAGAATACACCGTTGCAAAACATGTTGATTATTAAACAATTTGAAAGAAGGGTGCTTGACTTCAAATCACACTTAAGAACACTTCCAAACCCAAAAGAGAGGGAACTCTATTTAATCCTACGACGGAAGACATTTTGTAAATGACTGAAAAAGCATACCTTTAGGCTTTCCACTGTCGGTGGCATCAATTCCAATCTTCTCAAACACTCATACAACTCAGTAACAGACTGCAACACAAAAGAGGATTGACTATGGAGAGAGACAAATAAACACACCCTAGTGCAGAAAATTTTCAAGACTTGTAATTATTTCAATAAAAAGTTGCATGAGTAGCAATGTATGTTTAATGGCTGGTAATGAAAAATCACCCATCAAAGCAATATTTCTCGCAAGAATTGACTCAATAAGAATATATGATATTTAGCTTATGAGAAACACTACCGTATATGGGTTCGCAATAATCTCTCTGATCTTGAAGACCACTTTGAGAGCTGGGGATACATCCTCAATTTCTTCGCTGAGGGCCGTGGCCTCATCATAGTTGTAATCTCTAATCCTAATCCCATCTGTCTCACCAATGCCACTATTTTCCTTGTCACTATTTTTGTCATGGCGACTCGTGATACCCTCCTCTACATCCTCATCATCAATAACTTCATCATGTGGTTTAGCCAAAGTAACACAAGTACAGTCACAACACTTGAAAAACCTATATGCATACAGTCTTTCTACAATCCTATCTCTGTTTCTAGTTAATTCATCTGGGCAATCAGACGTAACAACTAGGATTGTGTATTCAATCAGATTTCATATATCAGTCCCTGAACCTTTGAAAAATTTCTCCATTTATCCAGAGACCCCATTTTAGCCCACTTGAAAACCTGATCTACTCCACACAAGCCCTTGATCAATCAAAAACCTCAAAGTTTGCAAACAATTAGAATCGTTTGTTTTATAATTAATGTTGTTCACACTGTCTTAAGTCACCATGAATTTTCTTACATATTATTGTTGTTGACACTCACCTGCTTATCCCAAATAGAAAATTGTTGAAAAGCACATGTTGATAATAAGCTATTGATAGTAGGATTTGATTGGAACTGATGCTAATCTGTCCAATTAACTAATAACGTCACTCAATTTTGTCACATAACAATTCCCTTCCCTCCCCTTATAAGGTAATATATATGCATGGGCATTGGCAGAAGAATCCTATATCACATATATGCATGGGCATGGCCATTTAGTCATTTATTAGTAAGGTCTGTGTCGCGCAAGCATGCAACAAAACACGAACAGTCGAGCAGCACCTTTGCTTTTCATTGCCCGATTTGGAAACTCTCACGACAAACAGATAAATTGTCACTTGTAACCGCAACTCATGGAGTCTCACTCTTCATAGCCTTAATTTATAGATGCCAACAAAATAACTTCTGGAATCGGTAATATTTCAAAAGGAATAGCATTTTTTTGAAAATATAAATCCACCTGCTGATTTTATGCAGGAGGAAAAAACGACAATAGGAGAGGTCCTTGTTGAATTTTATTGTGAAAAATTAGCTTCCAGGCTCTGCAACAGCTGCTTTCCTCCTTCGTCTTCATGATTTTAACAAATAGCTGCTTGCTATTTTCATTGCATAGTCAATTCGAAATTAAAACCCTTACAGTCCTTTGTTTGGGAAGCAGAGGTTTTTGTTTTTTGTATGTGCGGCAAAGTTTTTGGTTTATTTTGAAATGGGCCACACAGCAGTGGTCCCACCGCCAGCTCTCAGAGGATGTGGACCAATCGTGTCTTATCACGTTATATTGGAGCTTGTTAGGACTCCACTATGTAGCATTTTTACTATATACTTTGACACCATCTTACCTTTATAACCATGTTTAAAAAGGATTCCATTATCATTTTCATTTACTTTATCCCAAGGTATATAAAATCCTCTTCTTTATTATATGTTTAATCCGTTTACATATAATTCCATAATACTCGTATATTTTATCATTAATCGAAGTGGATTGTTGCTAACATAAGTCTAAAAGATCGCAGAAAATCTATGTGCTGTGCTGGAGCAATCGGCCGTGGCTGAAACAGTCAAACTTCGTTGCTGAAACAACCGACTCCGTTGCTGAAACAGTTGACTTCGTTGCTGAAACAGCCAGCAAGCACGCAAATTCCATCACTCGTAATTTGCGATTCTGGAAGAGTATTTTGTGGAACAATGGCAACAGCATGAAGACGTGGTTACACGGATTATTCTGAAGATAGCATTCTTGTTGTATCTGTTGTAACAATATCTTTTTATGGAAGAACAGAATAGTCATGTTTTAAGAAAGAAGAACAGAATTGGGATAAACGTAGACTTGCTCTCATGTAATTGTAAGAGATGTCTCCTCTTTAAAAAGAGGAGACATCATCATTAGAGGAGAGTTCGAGTTTGAAAGCTACAGGAGAACATTGTATTTGAGAGACTGGAGCTAGACTCCATTTGTAATGTATCATTTCTTTTGACAGATGAATAAAATCTTCTTTTGAGCGCTCCAATTTAATTCTTTCCCTGGGGAATCTTGTGAGAGGGAAAGGGCCCGCCTTCCTCACAAGATTCACCCTTCTGTCCCTGTAGTTTGTTTAATTTCTTTATGCTGTTTGCACTTTACTTTAATTCTGTTGCTGAGACACCAGTTACACAGTTCTGTAGTTAGTGAATATTATGTTTCCTTAACGCTGCATGTGTTCAGTACATTCATTCTTAAGAAGTTGAGAAATCTATTTCTGTTATATGTTTGAATGTATAATGCTGGGAAGCAGGTGCTGAAGGTTCCTGTACAAAGGAATAGGGTCCTGCTCCCACTAATTGCCTTTCTTTTCCTGCAGTGTGATTGGAAACAGGAGACAAGTGCTGAAGGTTCCTGTTCATGGGAATAGGGTCTTGGTCTCTTGAGTTATCTTTGCTACAGAGTGATTAGTGTCAGGCAGCAGGTGCTGAAGTTCCTAATTAAGGAATAGGGTCATGTTCCTGTTATGGTTGATTGGTTTCCTTTCCTGCAGATTGATTTCCCTCTATTTGAATTCTAAACTGCAACATAGGAATTACTTCTGCTATAGCATAATTGACTTCAGCTTTGATTAAACAGAGTGTGAATAATTAGATTTGTATGATTGGTAATTGTGTGGCTTTTTACTACAACATTGTTCTTGCTTTTGAAATTGAGCATATCCAGTGCGTGATTGTCTTTGGAATAAAAAGACTTCCTCAGGTTGACAATTTATGTGGAGCTTGAATTGTGAAAACAATTAAAGCGACCAACATTTTGGCGTCGTTGCCGGGGAAGGAAATTATAGATTTCAAAAGCATTAATCTTTTCTTTTTAAATGTGCAGATTGTATGAGAGGACGTGGAAACCAGAAGAAAAATAACCCCACAGGTGGCAAAGGCAAAGGAAGGGGAGGAAGAAAGACTTTTATTGACGAGATTGTATCAAAGGCTGAATCATCACAGAGATTAAGTTCTCGAAGACCAAAACTTCAGCACTCCCCTCAATCAGATTACAAAAAAGAGGAAGTTGTGGGTCCTGAAAACATAGAGGAGCCAGTGATTAAAGAACCAGCAGTCAATGCTGGAGAGTCAGAAGAAAGTGCTAGCAAATCAGCAGAGCACATTGAGGAAATAATAGAGAGTGTTGGACGACCAGTGGAAAACATTGAGGAGCCAGTAGAAGATCTTGACGATCGAGCAAGTGCAGTAGGAGAGCCAACAATGGAAGGAAACAATGACGATTTCTTTGGTGGAGGACGTGTAGATCCTGAAGGAGAAGGAAGGGATGAAAATTCCCTCTCTACCTTGGGATTTCCTATCAGTGATCTCCCTGTAGGAACAACTCCTATGAAAAACATTCCATTGTCTGCTTTACCCAACTTTCATGGTTTATCCTCTGAAGATCCGGATGAATTTCTTTTTGAATTTGATATATTATGCAGAAGTTATGATTATGTTACTAATGCTCAAAAGTTGAAACTGCTTCCAGCCACCTTGAAAGGAAATGCTTTAAGATGGTTCATGAGCCTTGGAAGTCAGGTAATCACAACATGGGAGCAGATGAAACAGAAATTTCTGCTTAAATATCAAGATTACTGCCGGACGAGAGAAAAGAAGGATGAACTATTCAATATGGCACAAAAGCCGGATGAGAATCTGGAGGACTATGTAGAAAGGCTGCAGTACAATATACAGAGATCTGATCATCCGAATATAAGTAAGGAAATTCACAAAACAATATTACTTAGAGGTTTAAGGGATGATTGTTTAGATATGTTAAACATGCTTGGCAAAGGAGATATATCTAAGGAATCATATGATGAGATTGTTGAACTTTCTAAGAGGTGTTCAAGGGGAGCTGCAAGGAACAGAGTAAGTAATAGAGATTCCACCTATTCAAGAGTGCAGAAATCAGCCAGTGGAGGAGCAACAAGAGCCGAAATAGGTAATTTACTTGAAGAATTTAAAACTGAGATGTTAAGTTCTTTTGCTGCACAAATTGACACTTTGCAGGTTAAGAAGAAGCAGGCTGAAGTAGAAGCAACTCTGGCTGTCTTTTGCCTGAAGTGCAGAGACAAACATCCACTAAGGGAATGCCCAATGGATAAAATACCAATTTGCACCCTTTGTGAGAAAGATCATGAAACAAAACAATGTCCATCTCTACCAGGAATAAAGGCAGCATTGCAGCCAACGGAAGAAGAAGCGGAAGCAGTTTACCTGTTAACTCGAAGAAGACAATGGCAACCAAAAGGACAAGGTATGAACCCTAGTATGCCATTTAATCGTTGGAACAATTATTCTACTTTCGGTCAAACAAATTACCCTCCCTTCAATCAAATGCAATACCCACCCTTCAATCAAATGAATTTCCCACCCATGCAGCAACCAAACCCTCCCTTTGTTGATCCTTCAATATGGACTCCTTGGCCTCCACAGCAGCCATCTTCTTTTAACCCTTGGAATTCAAATTGGAGAAGCCAAAAACTCCCGTATCCAAATCAATTGCCTCAATTCCAACAACCACTTCCTCTGCCATCAAATGTTCCGCCAAATAACCAAATGAGACCCCAGCTACCTGTGCAACCAAATCCTAACCCCAATAATAAAGTTGTGCAAGTCATTGATATTCAAAATCAGTCTATATTTCCTACTATGCAATGTAATGATATTCATTTAAGATCCGGGAAAATAGTAGAGCCTATTATTGATGACATAACTTCTTCTGATTCTGATAAAGATGAAACTGAGAAACATAAGAAAGCACAACCACCTTTTAACAAAAATGTTGAAATAACAGAACCACCATTCCCCGAGCGTTTGGTTTTAACTAGAACGCCTGAAACACCTGCTTTTAATCTTTTAGGGGAATTGAAAAATTTGTATGTTAAAATTCCACTTTTACAAGCATTAAGAGATGTACCAATTTATGCCAGAACAATAAGGGATATTTGTGTTAAAAAACCTGGTAGGAAAACTAAAGACCCCCTTACAGTACATGTGATGGGTGACTTGTCTGCATTAATGTCCGGAAAAGCCCCTCCTGTAAAATATGGTGATCCCGGCCATCCTACGGTGACAGTTCAGATTGGTAAAACAATGATTCCCCAAGTTCTGGTAGATTTAGGTGCCGCAATTAACATAATGACTCTTGAAACTTCACAATTGTTACAGCTGAATAACACAATCAGAGATACACCCACCATTCTAGAGTTGGCTGATCGTTCTACAATTAAACCCGAAGGAGTTGTTGAGGATCTACTTATTTCAGTTGAATCCTGGAAATACCCAGCTGATTTTGTTGTATTGCAAACTAAAACAAAGCTGGGGGGACATCCCTTAATTCTAGGAAGGCCATGGCTGGCCACAGCTGATGCTTTTATCAGTTGCAGATCTGGTTCAATGACAATTTCTAATGGTTATGAAACAAAACAGCTTACTCTTTATCCTCATGCTACACCAATAATTAATAATGAAGATTATATATGGATGGATTATGATGATAATGTTGTTCAGCCTATTCTAACTATTGGACAAGCTTTAACTCTTAAAGACAATACAAAGGATGAGATAATTAATAATTTTATTTTTGAACCTTCTTCTGTAATTGCTGAAACACACAATCAATTAACTGCAATTTTTGAAACGGATACACAAGAAAAGATTGAATCGGAAGACTCATCTCAGACTTTAACCACCATCTCATCTAAAAGCTTAACAGTTGAAATTGAACCCGGCAAGACATTAAACATAAATCCTGATCTAACAGATGCTGAAACACAGCAATTAATGAAGTTATTGCATGAATATAAGGAAGCATTTGCATGGGATTACACGGATATGAAAGGTATTTCTTCTGAATTATGTACTCATCGAATTTACATTAAAGAGGGATGCCGACCAGTCTGTCAACCCCAAAGACGAATGAACCCTAATTTACGAGAAATTGTTAAAGAAGAACTTCATAAATTGCTTAATGCAGGATTTATATACCCCATATCTGACAGTGAATGGGTTTCCCCATTGGTAATTGTCCCTAAGAAAACGGGAAATGGAGAGTATGTGTTGACTACAGAGCCTTGAACAAAGCTACTCAAAAGGATCACTTTCCTTTACCTTTCATTGATCAGGTGTTGGATAGTCTGGCAGGGAAGAAATTATTTTCTTTTCTAGATGGATTTAGTGGGTATAATCAGATTAGAATTGCACCCCAAGACCAAGACAAGACTACTTTCACTAGCCCTTGGGGAACTTTTGCTTATAGAGTTCTTCCATTTGGGCTATGTAACGCACCAGCAACTTTTCAAAGAGCTGTTATAGGAATATTTTCTGATATGCTGAATGATTCTATGGAAATATTTATGGATGATTTTACTCCTTATGGTGTGTCTTTTGAAGATGCATTACAAAATCTTGAGAAGGTACTTAAACGATGTATGCAAGCTCACCTCTCCCTAAGTACTGAAAAATGCCATATGATGATGAGTGAAGGAGTGGTGCTCGGAAATTTTATTTCATCTCAAGGTATTCAGGTAGATCCATCTAAAATATTGGTCATTCAGAATCTTTCTGTTCCTAAAACACAAACTGATGTGAGAATTTTTCTAGGATATGCTGGATACTACAGAAGATTTATTAAAGATTTTTCTAAGATAGCTTCTCCATTATTTGTGTTGCTTATGAAAAATGCTGAATTTAAGTGGACTAATTCTTGTCAGAAAGCTTTTGAAGAACTCAAGCATCAGTTGTCTACTGCTCCTATTTTGAGGGGGCCTAATTGGGCCCTCCCTTTTCATATATCTTCTGATGCTTCAGACACTGCAATTGGAGCTGTCTTGGGACAAGAGGAAAATCATCTTCCTTATGCTATCTACTTTATTAGTAAGAATATGACCCCTGCTGAGCTTAATTACACAGTTACCGAAAAGGAATTTCTTGCAGTAATTTATGCCATTAATAAATTTCAACATTATATCACTGGTTATTCTACTTTTGTGCACACTGACCACTCAGCTATCAAGTATTTAATGAACAAATCTGTTACAAATGCTAGAGTTACCAGATGGCTATTATTACTGCAGGAATTTGATATCACAATTGTAGATCAGCCTGGTAAAGAAAATGTGGTGGCTGATTTCCTTTCACGGTTAAAAACTGATAATGATATTCCAGTAGATGATTCTTTTCCTGATGAGTATTTGTTTGCAGTGTCTGCTCACTCTCCATGGTATGCAGATATTGCTAATTATTTAGTTGCAGGAAAATTACCATCACACCTGTCATACAGAGAAAAGAGAAGAATTGTTCAACAAAGTGCCAGGTATAGCTGGATAAGTGGGTGTCTTTTCTACACAGGGCTTGATCAGGAAATCCGAAGATGCATTAGGGAAGATGAAGTGTATGACATACTGAAAGCTTGTCATGATGGCCCTTGTGGAGGGCATTTTGCAGATAAAAGAACAACACACAAAATTTTGAGGATGGGTTACTATTGGCCCTCATTATTTAAGGATGCAAAGAAATATGTAAGGGCTTGTGACAGCTGCCAGAGAATGGGTCAACCCAATCATAGAGACCAAATGCCATTAAACCCCTAGGTAGTTTCTGAACCATTTGAAAGATGGGCCTTGGATTTCATAGGACCCATTAACCCTCCATCCAATCAAAGAACTTATATATTAGTCTGTACAGACTATATGACTAAATGGGTGGAGGCCAAAGCACTTATTAGAGCCAATGAAGAGGTTGTCCTAGCTTTCTTATTTGAAGAAATCTTCACTAGATTTGGAATTTCTAGAGAGCTAGTTACAGATGGAGGACCTCCATTCAATTCTCATGGTTTTAAGTCTACCCTTCAGAAATATCATATTCATCATAGAATGACTACACCATACCACCCCCAGGCCAATGGGCAGGTGGAAAGCACAAACAAAGTATTAGAAGCCATTCTAACTAAAACAGTGAAGGACAACTGCAAGGATTGGTCTCAAAGGCTGCCTGAAGCATTATGGGCTTACAGAACTACTTGGAGAAACACTACAGGATTCTCTCCCTATGAATTGGTCTATGGTAAAAATTTTGTTTTTCCTGTGGAATTTGAAATCAAAACTCTAAGAACTGCTTTAGCTGTTAATCTTGATTTGATTGATGTGCAGACAGCTAGGTTGCAGCAGCTTCTTGAGTTGGATGAAAAGAGATTAGATGCCATTCACCAAACAACCATGATTCAACAACAGAGAATGAAGTGGCATGACAAAATTATCAAACACAAGCAGTTCCAAAAAGGTAATTGGGCCTTGTTGTATGACTCTCAGTTTGAAAATTTTCAGGGTAAGCTACGTACACGCTGGCTTGGACCATATGAGGTAGATGCTGTTTTTCCTAATGGAACGGTAAGACTTTTAACAATTGATGATTCTAAAACACCTTTACTAGTCAATGGTCATAGGCTTCGTTTATATCAGCGCCCTGTTTCTAAAGAGGATTTCAAGACTGCTTGCATGACTGATATTCATTATCTTTTTCTAGGGGAGTCTTCTGCTCCTCACAGCATTTAATTTTCTGCACTGTTTTTTTAGTATTAGATTAGATTAGATTTAAGACTAATAATCCCTGTCAAGGGTTGGCATATTACAATTCAATTTTGCAGATTCTGGAAAAGCTCATTAAGGAGGACAAATCCATCATGAGAAGATCTGAAGCTTCAATCACAGAAGCTTGTTCCCTTCATTTCAACCCATTTCCTAGCAATATCCCTTCACCCCATTTCTACATTATTGCCCTTTTTCCCATTTTTCCCACTTCTACCATTCCTGAAATATCATCCTTCAGCTAGTATTTCCTATCCCTTACTACTGGAATTATCCCTTATCAAACACTTCCCCCACTTGTTTCAAACCCAAGTCATTTATCCCATTTTCCTGATTTTTCCCGTTGCTGAAACACCAGTTTCAACAACGCGTCATTCATTTTTCCGTTGCTGAAACACCAGTTTCAGCAACCTGTCATTTATCTTTTTCATCATTAAAACATCATTTCTTTCCACTGCTTTACAAGCTTTTTAGTTCTCCACTTCTACGCTTCAGATCCCTTGGGTGAAAATTATTCAAGTACTGAGCAGATCCTGTTACACTCCTGTTCTAAATTTCAGAGAAATCTACGGATTCTTCCATGTATATTAAGCCATTTTGAAGCACTCTACACTTCGAATTATTAAACCAAAGGTAAAAATGTAAGGTATGTGGTTTTAATGTAATGCAGTTAAATTATATATTAAAGAGAGGATCTTGCTCATAATGGTTGCAATCTCCACACGCCCAATCATCATTGCACCATATGTAGGGGGGGGGGAATTTCGAAAACTGAATAATCATTTCACATTAACCAATCCTCCGTCATTCTTCATATCCACTTCCGCCGTCATTGAGACTCCGCATCCTCTGTTGCAACAATTAGCTTGACCAAAGCCTATGTTTCTGTCTTCTGTGCCTCTGCATATAACTCAAGCTAGCAGCCATGGGAGGGTCGGCTATCAGACACGAGCCCGGTTCGATGAATCTTCTTCAAATGTTCCCGGAAGCCTATCAAATTTTCCAACAAGCAGGATGGACAACATACTTTGAACGATTAGGAGAATTTGATCAGGAGCAGGTTTTAGAGTTTGCACAAAATCTTCAGGGGAATTTCTCAGTGGTTCAAGGCGTCCGCATTTCAGTTACAGAGGAGGACATAGTTCAAGTTTTAGGTCTGCCGGCTATTGGGACTCGCTGGTTCAGTAGGAAGCAAGTGATTTTAAATGCACAACAAGATTTTCTTCGTCCAGATGAACCAGTTGAACTTAAAGGCCGCGGTGTAAGTCTGCATTCACTTCCTCGACCATGGCCAACAGTAGCAGAATTCATCAAGCACTACTTGACATGCGAAGGGCGTTACCAGGTAGTCTACCAACACGACTTCGTTTTGATGAATCATTTAAGGAATGGTCGATTAATTAATATTCCCTATTATCTGCTTGGTTGTATCAAAAACATGTCCTATTATTGCAGACGGGCTAAATTCCCATTGTTATCCCTCACCCATCATCGTTTATGCCAATTGTTAATTCAGAGGGGTTTTGCTCAGCAAAACCTCCCTCTGAATAATCCACTCCTTCTTCTCCAGCAGGCTGAAATTCCTCAGCAGGCCCAAATCCCCCAACAAGCCGAAAGTTCCCAAGAAACTCCTGAGATTCCTTATGAAGGGCAACTGGACGATACCCCAGACTCCCCAGTAATTCCATCCTCAGAGCTAGTTGACCCAACCCCAAGTTCATCCCACTTAGTAGAGTCAACCATTCCCACTATTTCTATCCCTAGCGATGACTCTCTAACACCCCCATCCCCACCTACTTATAAAAGGAAGAAAAGAACCCCAACAGTCTCTGTCTCAAAACGTCGAACAAGGGCCAAATTCCAAATTTTTACTTCTTCCGAAAGCCCTTCCCCCAGAAAAGAATCTTCCCCTGCAAAGAAAAGGAAAGACAGTGATTTCTCTGCTTTCCTACCAAAAAGGAAAATGAAGATGACTGTTGAAACAAGAGTTACTCCCATTTCCCCTGACCCCGCCACTATTCTGTTAAAACTCCAATCTTCACCCCCATTTCAAATCCCCCAACCCATCTCGTCCGGTGGCACTGCCACACAAGAACCAGTGCCCCGGGATAATACGACATTGTTTATGGCTCAAACAGTGACTGTCACACAAGAACCAGTCACTTACCCAGAGGCTGAAACACAAGAACCAGCCACTGTGGTACAAAAATCATACACCAAGCATGATGATACAGGGAAACCAGCTGTAGCTGCTCCACAAGAACCAGCTACAGCTGTGGATCAGCAGGCAACCCCAGCAGAATCAACCAGCACACAGGGTTCACATAATATGGCATCTTTATTGGAAGAAAATGAGTTTTTGAAGTCTGAGCTAGAAGCCTATAAGAATGAATTAATCATGGCACGAGAAGCCTTTGATAGAGAATTGAATCTCTATATGCTAGCACACACAGCATCATCACAAAATAGGGAGCCATGCAGGGAATACATGTGCCATGAGTGTGGTAATATTTACCAGCAGGCAGGCTACAAAGTAGTCAAAATTCAGGTATCTGAGGCATCTACATCAGCTGCAATTAAATAAGAATGCCCTACTTCTCCACAAGAACCAGTAGGGCTCTCAATAAATTTAGAAAAAGAAACTAAACCACAGATATCTCACCCTGTGCTGGTCAGCTGAGCCACTCAGACAGAAACACAACCACAGATATCTTGTCCTGAGCTAGTCAGCTCAGCCACTCAGACAGTACCACAACCACAGGTATCTTGCCCTGAGTTAGTCAGTGCAGCCACTCAAACAATGTCCCAACCCAGTACTTCTAATGCCAGGACACAGACCCTGCCATGGAACCAATTAGAACTGATGAACAAATGGAAGAAACAATATGTTGAAGAACAAGATACAATATTACAGCAGCATAATTTAGCATGGCAGAATCACATGTATGCCAACTGGGATAGTTGGGAACAGACATTGCAACAGCTCAGGGATTCCAAGAAGGAAGTCAAGGAATCAAAGGAAAAGATGGCCTTGATGTTTTCATTAGTGCAGAAGTTGATGGCTACCCGCAAACCCTCTGTAAATTACTCTCTCTTCCTTTCTGAACGTTTAGTTTATTTTCAATTAAAAGCAATAAAGGATGGCAGACCTCATGAATTGCTTACTTCAGAACAATTTGTTGAGACTTTTACTGAGGCCCCTGAAAGTGACCAGCATTTGCTGTGCGAACTTTACCTCCATAATGAGGCCATTCCCGACAATAGAAGAGTCAATCTCATTCCAATTGCAGGTGATATACAAATAAGGGCATTTGTTTCATTTTTGGCCAATCAGCTCACCTGGCAAACTGCGTTTATTGCAAGTAGCCATAATGAGGAGAATAGGCTCCTTTGGATTAGACCGGAACCTTTAAGTCCGGCTATGTTTGTAGCACAATATCACCAATTCTTACAGAAACCAGGAATGCATAGGTACATGCAACAACTACAGGCTTCAACACTTTTTAAGTGTCAACAGCAAATCAGAGTAAAGGGGGCTGCTGCATTGAAGGCCAACACTATGTTTTGGCAGCAGTCATGTAAAGAAAGACAAGATTATCACCCTTTTAACCCTGACAATCTTCAAGCTGCACTTTCCAGGGTACCTAATTACATCGGATGCATTCGACATTGTGGAGTAAACTGGATTGGTTATCATTTTCATTTTCCAATTCTATGGCTGCCTTCAGAGAAATATCAGTGTCACTACCAATTGGTTGGCAGAGATGAAGCTTTAGCATGGCAGCACTTGCAGAACAATAGAGGATTCCGAGCTCCTACAGATGCCACCTTCTCCAGCTACTGCTTGAGCAACTTGCATGCACAGAATCAGTACTCAGACTCTGACTCAGACTAGGAGTTGCCTGAGGACATGCAACATTTTCAGCTGGGGGGGATGTTAGGACTCCACTATGTAGCATTTTTACTATATACTTTGACACCATCTTACCTTTATAACCATGTTTAAAAAGGATTCCATTATCATTTTCATTTACTTTATCCCAAGGTATATAAAATCCTTTTCTTTATTATATGTTTAATCTGTTTACATATAATTCCATAATACTCTTATATTTTATCATTAATCGAAGTGGATTGTTGCTAACATAAGTCTAAAAGATCGTAGATAAGTTATATGCTGTGCTGGAACAATCGGCCGTTGCTGAAACAGTCAAACTTCGTTGCTGAAACAACAGACTCCGTTGCTGAAACAGTTGACTTCGTTGCTGAAACAGCCAGTAAGCACGCAAATTCCGTCATTCGTAATTTGCGATTCTGGAAGAGTATTTTGTGGAACAATGGCAACATCATGAAGACGTGGTTACACGGATTATTCTGAAGATAGCATTCTTGTTGTATCTGTTGTAACAATATCTTTTTATGGAAGAACAGAATAGTCCTGTTTTAAGAAAGAAGAACAGAATTGGGATAAACGTGGACTTGCTCTCATGTAATTGTAAGAGATGTCTCCTCTTTAAAAAGAGGAGACATCATCATTAGAGGAGAGTTCGAGTTTGAAAGCTACAGGAGAACATTGTATTTAAGAGACTGGAGCTAGACTCCATATGTAATGTATCATTTCTTTTGACAGATGAATAAAATCTTCTTTTGAGCGCTCCAATTTAATTCTTTCCCTGGGGAATCTTGTGAGAGGGAAAGGGCCCGCCTTCCTCACAAGATTCACCCTTCTGTCTCTGTAGTTTGTTTAATTTCTTTATGCTGTTTTCACTTTACTTTAATTCTGTTGCTGAGACATCAGTTACACAGTTCTGTAGTTATTGAATATTCTGTTTCCTTAACGCTGCATGTGTTCAGTACATTCATTCCTAAGAAGTTGAGGAATCTATTTCTGTTATATGTTTGAATGTATAATGCTGGGAAGCAGGTGCTGAAGGTTCCTGTGAAAGGGAATAGGGTCCTTCTCCTACTAATTTCCTTTCTCTTCCTGCAGTGTGATTAGAAACAGGAGACAAGTGCTGAAGGTTCCTGTTCATGGGAATAGGGTCTTGGTCTCTTGAGTTATCTTTGCTACAGAGTGATTAGTGTCAGGCAAAAGGTGCTGAAGTTCCTAATTAAGGAATAGGGTCCTGTTCCTATTATGGTTGATTGGTTTCCTTTCTTGCAGACTGATTTTCCTTCTATTGAAATTCTAAACTGCAACATAGGAGTTACCTCTGCTATAGCATAATTGACTTCAGCTTTGATTAAACAGAGTGTGAATAATTAGATTTGTATGATTGGTAATTGTGTGGCTTTTACTACAACATTGTTCTTGCTTTTGAAATTGAGCATATCCAGTGCGTGATTGTCTTTGGAATAAAAAGACTTCCTCGGGTTGACAATTTATGTGGAGCTTGAATTGTGAAAACAATTAAAGCGACCAACAATCATTAGGATTTGAATATGAATCAGTCTAACTTTCAGGTGAAGAGAACAACTTTCCAATATAATCCACATCCTTGCCACTATTGTAAAATAATCACCAGATGACAATCCTAGGTAGGCTTTGAGGTGCAATGTAGCTACTACTGGGAGATGACAAGCCTAATGATTTACAAATAGCTAGATTAGAACATAGCTATATATTACTTTTTCTTTGTTTTGTGCACATAATATAGCTTATTTATTTCTCCTTGTTGGTGATGCAGGAGCATCAAGACCATTTTTTTCATTTGTAAATATGTTAGAAAAGGGGGGTGTGACAATTTTAATATTTTATTAATTAATTTGTTATTTTTTAATAAAATAGGAGATAATTATGAAAAGTGAGGATTATGTAAATATTCTTTTATTAAATAAAAGGATATGAGAGAAATAGTTTAGGAGCAAAATTAGTGATTAGGATTTCTATGTATGGGATTAGTTGAGGATTAGGTGGAGAGATATTTTGAGTGAATTAAATGCATTATTTGTGTATAAATATGAGTGGTTTTTGTGAAGAAAAATACACTTGAATAGTGAGAGTGAGAATGTGAGCGGTGAGAGGGTTTCTGCTTGGGAGCCTTTGGCAATTGTAAAGGGCCAAATAATTGGAAATCAGGCCAAGGAAAGAAATTGTATTGTAAGTGTTTTGTGTGTCAATACAACATTTGATTTTTTACTGTATGTTCATTATTGAGTTTGCGTGAGATTGGATTTGTGTGTTCAATGAATGAAAGGAAATTCATTCCTCTTTGAATTCTGGAATTATTATGTGCAAAATAAATGGTGTTTAGTCCTTGTGAAAGAAGTTAAATTTCTGCAGAAGCCCATTTAGTATTTTTCGATAAGGTTGATTGTATTTATTGGACTAGTCTTTGATTTCACAAGTCACTGTTAATATTTATATTACAGATTCAATTGAAGAAAGAGAGGAATGTTGAATGTGGTTATAATCTGCGGCAGTAATAGTCGATATGTTTGGAAGAATGCACAATACCAGATCTAAATCAGGAGTCGATCCTCATTTATGTTATGAATTTTGCTGAACGCTGCAAGTAGGATTGATTGCAATTATTAATGTTGTGAGTTAAGGATCGATTACAATTATTAATGGTGTGAGTCATGTTGAAAACTGCTGGTATGGACAGCGTTGAATGGAATTAATAGCACCGTGGAGAAGTTAGTTGAAGCAGTGAATAAGTTTTGTGCCTTTTCCAAAGGCCTGGAACTTCTAGTTGTTTTTTTTCAAAGATTCAATTACCTACGGATTGTATTAAATTAAGTGGCAGTGTTGAAATAACGTAATGATCTGACATGCTATGTGGGTTTTTTATATTGGAAGACACCATGTAACAATCGATTGAAGGGTTTTTCTGTGTAATTGTCTGCGTGAAGAAGATTAGTACAGAAATGTGATAATGCAGGGTAAAGGCGGAATGATGGTTATTGAAACAAACCAGAAGCACCAACATTGAGACAAACCAGTTCGAATCCAATGCAGATGTTGAAGCGCTAAACGTGAAAAAATTAACGTAGGTAGGCACAGCATTTAATTGGAAATTGTATTGATGCATTGAGTTTTGATTTAAGGATCCATGAAAATGTTAAAGGCAGGACGTGTTGTGAAGCGGTGACAACACAGCGTTGAACAATCTTAATGCAAAGCACAGATCGATATGGGATTAACCACTTACGGTTTGGTAGCATGAACGCTGGAAATGAGGACTTAAAGACTTCAATTGATATTGGGGCAAGAACGTTATGCCACATCGCTCTTGGGAAAGCGTGCACAGGTAAATATGATTCAGTAAGTTGAATGAGAGAGAGTGCAGTTATATATACAATTGATATTGGTTTGACCAAAGTGAAAGGGTCGAAAATACATAGACTGTTGTAGGTATGAGCAGCATCATTCTCTGAATTAAATGAACACGTTGAAGAATGTATGGAGATAAATTGAATTGCTTGGCAAAATCAACTGTAAATATTGAAATGCCTGTGTTGATGTGAGACCGCTGGGTACGCTGAAAGGGAAGAGGGCGCATATATATTTGGTACTTTGATTGGTTGAAACATGTAATTTTGTGTATGCAAATGATATTGGTGATGTTTGCCATGTCCACTTGAGGTTGAAAAACATAAGTTCATTTTTTTGATGGAACCCAGTCATATCTGAATGTTGATGTTAAATGGAAATGATGAATGAAGTTACTTAAATTGGGATTGAAATGAAGTTTGGGGTTGAGTAAATGAAAATGATTTGAAGCATGAGTTTTTCCTAACACATAGAATTTTGTGAATAAGATATTGAAAAGCTTCCGCAAATTTAAGTGTCAATTTTCCGTGTATTGGGAATTGTTTGAGGCGCATGTTTTATATGCACGGGCATTTGTGAAAAGATTCTAAGTTTGCAGGCCCTGCCTGCATCAGTTGGGATCACTTACAAGTCTCTATGCCCCCATAATTCAAATCATTTAACTCCAATACAACTCTACCCTTTTCATTCCCAACCAGCTCTCACATTAAATGAATAATTAAAAAGCCATAAAAATATCTACATATGTTAAAATTTTAAGTATATTATACAACAACCAAAGCGATGAGTATATAAAGAGAGATAATTTAAGTAAAGAAAGTAAAAGTTATACATATGTTCCAACATTGATTATCAAAAGATCACTTTTCATTTATTAATATAATGAAATGTCTTTGGTCTTGAAATTTGTTTATTATGAGATATGAAAAAAATGAAACTGATAATTTATTTGAAATCATCTGTATTGCTCATCCTTAAAAAAAAAGTGTCTTCGCTTGCATGGAAAAGTCATAAAAATAAAATTATAAACATAAGTTTGTGAATAAAAATACATAAATGAAATAAACGGAGAAAAACACAAGCAATAAGTTCAATTGAATTGAAATAAACCATAAAAAGTGTGTGCATTTAATGTTATTTCATAACTAATGTATCCTATTTATTTAAAAAATAGCTAAAGTGAACTAACCAAACATATGGTAAGGTTGAAGCATGATTCAATTTTCAGATTCATCTTCTCTTTAATCATGTGGATTAGTTACCTAAGACACATATAAGATAAGATCAACAAAAATATAAATTGTATTAATTGAAACTTTAATTTGCATATACTTCTTTCATATTATAAAAATTTATCTAGAACAAAAAAATTATAGGTAAAAAAATACCTCATAATATGTAATAGGATTAAAATGTAATGTTCCAATTTTTTTTTTCAATAAATTGGAACATTAAATTTTGTATAAAATCATTTAGGAGATGAATAATTGGGTAAGGAGGCCCAAAGATAATAAAAACATAAATAAAATCCCTCTAGTATGAAAAAGGATCAGCCATGGAACTAGATTTCACACCCTCATGTGTGAAAGGAGATATTTGCAAAGAGGTTTGACCGAGTCAACCAGCGCAGGGTATGAGTTGGAAAGCACTACATAGGAGGGAAGCTTCTAGAGGAAGGGCCATGAGGAGTCTCCAATTTCTATATAAATGGAGGAGAGGAGATCTATTTCCATTCATGCATATGTTTATGATATTGAGTTGGTCATTTCGACTTCTTGAGCACTGTTACACAGTGATTTTTCATCGTCCCTGCAATCCCCATCCTGGACATTGGAGGGCTCATTTTGTGACCTGTGAGTAGTGACATGGCTTGAAACCACTTTCATGACATCCCTCTGAACAAGAGTTTTCATTGCCCTGAAGACATCTCCTTGTGGAAAACCCTGAAAATGGCCCTTTTAGCATTGGCGCGAGCAGGCAGTTTAGTACCCGCGCCAATGCGGAAAATACTTCAAAGAGGTCGCGCCAGTTGGCGCTCTGTCCCAGAGTCGCACTCGCGCCAGCCAATTTAAGGAATGTTTTTAAAAAATAAATGGTGGAAGTTTCGTCCTAACTGATCCAGGAACTGATATCTATCTTGAGTTGGGAGGTTTGGCTACGGATTTCCATAGAGAGGAAGTGGTTTGCCACCTCTCATGGAAGCTTCCTTGATGATAGGGCCAATCCCATGATTATAGGGATCCCAACTCCTCTTCCTCCATCTATAAAATCTTGCCCATCTCCATGGCAAGCTAGTCTTCAAGTTCCCAAATTTCCAAGAGCCTTATGCTGCAAGAGCCTCCATAATTCCCTTAAGGCCGAATCCAAGCAAGGAGACTATTTTCAAGAGCTGAAGAGAGAAGTTTGTCCCATCCTTGACATGCTTTTTGAGACGTGTTCTGCTGGCGACCCCTCTGAAGGAGAATTCAGCGTCAGAACTATGGTTGTAATTTTCCTTTGATTGATTATTAATGAACGACTATTGGTTATGGTTCCACTCTTGTTGTTATTTATGATGATGAGTTATGTCCTTTCTGACTGACATATAGTTTCATCTACTAGATTTTACGCTTGCGTTTGTTTTGTTTCTCGCATGTGCAGGTGTCCCATCACGGAGATCGTGGGGATCGTGATCTGCCAGAATTGAGGAACGGGAGCGCCACCTCTTCTACAACGACTGCGTTGGATTCCAGGTAAGACTTCATTGCCAGTTGGTTTATTTGCAATTAGGGACCTGCGCTATAGCGTGATTGATTGTTTCTAGACCCAGTCTGGGCTAGTAGGGATCGCCTCTGTCTACAGAGGGGATTTACCTCCACAACAAATTGGTGACTCCGCTGGGGATCGTTAGCTTGTTTTCGTTCGTTTTATGAGCTATAGACGGAGCCTGAAGTTGGCCAGATAGCCTTCGAAATGCTGTTGCTCTGCAATTGCGAAGTAGATCAAAGCCGCTTCAGTCAATCTCCAGTTTAGTTTGTAAACTAAACCCTTGGAGCACTGTCTTTCCTTTTTGGTTGATTCTTGATTCTCCTTGCTTGATCTGCTCTTTTGGGCTGGTTCTTTTTGTGGATTTGGGTCTTTGATAGCTTGATCATTCACTGGTCTGCTTGTTGGATTTCTTCTTTTTTATTTTTGACTGGGGAAATCGACTGGCGCGCTTTTCAGCTTGACAGTCGCGCCCATTGGCGCATGTTGCTTGTGTATTACCCACGCCAATTCATCTCTGGCGCTAGTTTCAGCCTCACAGTCGCGCCAATCCTGTGAGCTACTAGGGTTTGCTCAGTTCTGAGCTTCCTGAGCCTGGTCTGTGTGTTTGGTCTTGATTTTTCCACTGTCTGAGTGTTTTGGAGCCTGGATTGACTGGCTGTTACCTTCATCCTTTGGCTGTTTGCCCATTTCCATCGATTTTGCACTTTAGCCCTAGGTCATCTAGGTGCTGTTGTGTGTCGAACCTTCCTTAGGAGTTTTTGGTCTCTTTCGGTTCAGTCAACCTTCTGATTTCTTCTTTGCATTTATTTGGTGGTTTTCTATTGTCTTGTTGCGTTGTTTGAGTGATTGTTTCCGTCTTCATTCAAATTTCATTTCGTCTCGTCTTGGGCCTAGATTACACAGCTCATTTTTGAGTCTTTGGGATTCTTTCGCATTGAGGGACTTTTGGTCGATTTGAGGTCTGATTGTGATTGCCATTGAGTGGAATTTGCTTGGTTTTGCTCTCTTGTCATCATTTCTCGAATTTCCCTTGCATTAGTTTTCATTTTTTTAGTGCACTTTGCTATGAAATATTGAAAATACAAAAAAAAATCTCTTTTTCTTTTCATTAGTTAATGAGAATTAGATCTTTTCGGTGTTAGTAGTGATTGGTAACTTTGAACGAAAAGCTTTTTAGTTTTCATTAGCTGCATTAGAGACATCATTGGTTGTTTCCTGTTCATTTCGTCGTTGTGTGAAAAGCTCTCAACTCTCTCATAAGTAGCTTTCATCGAATGAAATGATATACTGTGGCATATAGATTGCATTTAAGAGATTTTGAGACATTACATTCGCTAGGGCCTGAAAACTGAAACGTAATTGAAGATAAACTTTTAAATTTACTCAATTTACACTAAGGTAGGATTGAAATCTAACGAAACACATTTAGAGGTCTAGGCTAGAGATGTGTTTCGGCGTCTTTAAACCTAGTAGCTGTCGTTCGCCTCTTGGCTTTAGACAGCGCTAGTACGGACTTGTGCTCCCCGTACCATCGCGTATCTAAAGGGAGACCCCACTAGATTTCAATCCTTTATCCATAGGAAGCTGAGTCTGCCGCCCTATACCCGTGATACACCGAACACAACATTCGGGGATATTTCCTGCACGTACGTTAAGTCCTTGGTTGATTTCTCTTTCATTTTGAAACCAAGGTGTATATTGCAGTTCACGGTTATTTGGTACACCCTTTGCCTAGCATTCCTGAGCAGTCGGTTTGATCTTTACTGACTCCCTAAATTTGAAAAGATCATCAAGTGCTTGTCCTTTCACGCTTGTTTCCAATCTGAAAGTGATAGAGTCACCTTTTTCTTGTTTCTCGACTCTTAAAATATGAAATAGCAGAGTTTTGTTTCAATGTCATAAAATTAACTGCCCACGAAATATTCCTGGTTGAAGTTAGTTTTCTTAGGGTGTTGTTCTGAAGATCGTTTCTGATGGCAAATTTTCCGGAGTTCACCAACCAAGGAATCCCCTCCGATGGGAATCCTGGTCCTTTTCCTCCTTTTGGAAATGTTGGCGCTCCTTACATGGCAACGTTGTCCCTTCCTGGGTTAACTGTTGGGTTGCCTGTTTGGTTGTTTTCAACCTCTGTGGTCCCAAATGTCTCGGCTACTGTTCAATCAGTTCCTCCACCTGAACAACATCATGTTGATTCCAAGGTGGACCTCTCCCCTTCTTCGCCTATTTCTGCGTCCTCCTCTTCTACTTCGCCTGGTGAAAGTCTGGATTCTAGTAACTAGGTGGCTAAGAAGAAGAAGAAGAAGACGAAGAAGAAGAAGTTAGATAAAGGAGAGGCTAGCTCTGCGGCTATTGCGCCTAAGAAGTTTCCTCTTGATAAACCTTCCAACCCTCCACGGAAAGTCAAGTTCCCTTGCATGTTGTGTACGGGAGACCATCTTCTTCGAGACTGCCCTGGCATTCCCAAGGTGCTCGAAGTATGGTCCAACGGTCGCCCGCTGTTGCCCTTGGCTTCTGGGAGTCAGGTTGGGGGCACATCTTCGGCTGCTGCTGGTAAAACTCTTAACAAGCAGGGTAAGATTACCAATCCCTGTAATTTGTGTGAAGGGCACCATGCCATTCACCTTTGTCTATATATGGATGAAGCCAAGCGAGTTTTGGACAACTCGGATGTTTCTACACCATGCCTTCCGGCTGGTTACAAATAGATTTCTTTAAGTCCTCCACCAGTTGATCCTACGATTGGTCAAGAGTCATCCTTGGTCGATCTCGCTCCTCCGGAAATTCAAATTCAAGAATCCATTCCCTACCAACCATTGGCATGGGATCGGTTGAGCTGGTCCTTTCTACGGTGCACCAGGTCTTTTCCGTGGAGAGTGGATCTCACACCCCTCAGGTTCTTCTTGTTTCTTCAGATTCCTCGGACTTGGAGAAAGATTCTTTTGTCCCTATACCTCAAGAAGCTGCTCCTCTGCTTCCCGTAATGGGGGTCCAGGAGGATACTCCTCCCACCTTCGAGATGGAGGTCATGGAGGATGCTTCTTCTTCTTCCGTAACACCAGGGGAAGACCATCTTGGTTCGATGGTAGCCCCTCCGAGTAGTTTGGTTGCCTCCTTTGATTGGAGTCGATTTGCAGGATTCTGCCTTCTGTCTTATGTGCCTTTCGAGATCACAGTACAGGCTCTTTGTCTGGTCGTATCCAGCACCATTATAGACGAAGGCACCTCTGTTAGTATTCTATCCTCAACTACCTGGCAAGATTTCGGTTCGCCGTCGCTTGTGCCTGTTACGCAGAATCTGTTGACTTTTAATAGACGGACGAGTCAACCATTGGGGATCCTTCCAAGGTTACCTGTTACTTTGGGAGGTAAAACCGTCCATATGGACGTGATGGTTGTTCCAGGCCCCTTGGATTTTAATATTCTTTTGGGGCGCGATTACACCTATGCCATGGGAGCGCTTGTCTCCTCCCTCTTTCGTGTGGTCTTTTTTCCACATGAAGGACGGATCGTGACCATTGATCAACTTTCGTTCTTTGGTCCTGATGTGGCAACTGGTCCGCCATCATCCCTTCCTGGTTTTTATCCACCCGTTGTATCTGCCCCACCGCAGGTCAACTATTTGGCTACCTACCCTGTGCCTGTACTTAGTGATAATGCCGTCGTGCATAGTGTGCTGGGGGCATTAGGTCCTGACTTCCAGGATGTTTTCCTTCCATCAGGAGTGGAACTCTTGGATGGCATGACTTCTTATTCATTATGATGAGGTCTGGTCGGAGCATGGTTCTTTTCCTGTGTCAAGCTCCTTAAAAAATGAAACCAGGTTGTCGGAGCATGGTTCTTTTCCTGTGTCAAGCTCCTTAAACCATGAAACAAGGTGTCTTGAGGATAGTTCTTTTAATGTGTCAACCTTGTTAAAATAATGAAACACGTTCCCATTCAATTCGAGTCTTTGTTTAGATCTCGTAAAATCCCAGTCGAGTCTTTCTTAGATCTCGTAACTTGAACCTTCACTCCATCTTTGCCTCCATATGGATTGAAGCTTGGGGCGCATGTACCTCGGGTGGAGTCACCATCACTGGGGGCATGCTTACTTTTTTGAAGCATAGTTTGTTTCCGTTTCAAGCTTGTGAAATGAAACCGGTTTCAAGCATAGTTTATCTTTGTTTCAAGCTTGTGTAAAAATGAAACCAACTGTGTTCCTGATTTCAAGCTTGTGTAAAAATGAAACCATTACCATTTTACCTCTTGTGATTGCCATTTTATCAGCACAGTTTTTGCCCGAGATAGGCCTTGGTTTTCTCACTCCATCGTCACTATACGCTTGGCCGATCAATGCCTTCCGCTTGGTGTGCACCCATTCCTGAGGAACCGCTGCGATGAGTGGTCTTGTTAGCCAACCTCTTGACCTTTATCTTGTTATGAGTAGTTCCACCATTGCCGGAACCAGTAGCTACCCTTTATACCACTCGTTCCTCAAGGAGGAGTCAACTTTCAGCTCTTTTCTGACTCTCTAAACATGAAAATATTTCCGAGGCCCTTATCGTTTCGATCTCGTTAAAGTGGACACAAAACGAAATCTACCCAGTATACGTTTACCCCTTTTTCGGGCTGGGATAGATTATTTACGAAAAAAGGAATACCCTAGCCTATCGCGACTAGGAGGTTTTCTCAGACATAGTTTCTACCTTTTCGGATCTGAGGAACTATTTACGAAAAGGGACCTCTCGAGTTTACTTTTCAGCTGTCTTTTCAAACTCTCTAAACATGAAAAGACGCCGAGTTCTTCCCTTGTCAGACTCATTAAACCCTGATGACATCGGATTCAGTCGAAATGACGTTATTCGAGTCGCTCCTTCCTAGGGCTCGTTAAATGTACTAGGATGGACTTATATCACAAGCATATGCTATCCCCTTCAAGCTTGTCACCAAAAATAATTGGGGTACTTGCCAGAAATGGCGAGGAAAAATGGAACCAACATCATTGTCGTGTCGGCAGTATGTCGCTCTTGAACATGGCACTTGTCTGCATTCGTGTCGGGTTGGGGACATCTCATCTTGTTTTTCACTTGACTCCGTGGGTTTGGGTAATCCCTTTTGACCTCTCATCTTCTCTTTGCCTCGTCGCCATGACCTTTGATCCGTTGATGTCAAATACTACCAAGTCCACTGTCGTGCCGTTCATATGTTTAAGAGAAGTTGACCTCTGCAAATATCAACCTCCCTCTGATTCTCATCTAATCGTGATTCACGAAAAACATTATGTTTCTCTGTCTCGTGTCGATGATGTGGGAAACACTATGGCCCACCTTCGATCAAGATCACTTCCTGTTGACTCCAGCTCATTATCCAGGAAGTTGATCTAGAGACTCCCTTCTGGTACCTTGGGGCTTGCATGCCTCAATGGCAGGTTCTTTGCATTCGACGCGAGGTTTTCATCATTGACCTCCGATCGGGTGATTCTACGGGTGTTCGATGCCAACTCATTGATTCACATGTCGTAGAGTGTACCTATAATACCTTGAGGGCCATTGTCATTTTTGGTGGTACCTCTCGCGTACGGTAACAACTTTCATCATTGGTGTGTCGGTCGATGTTCTTGCATGTTGACTTTGACTCACATATTCGCATGCTTGAAATTGTACTTTCGGGTTGAGATGGAGCACAAGACCTGGATTGTGTCTGTTGTAATCGAGGCTATGATTTTGTGGATTATTATGATTATTTACATGACTCACTGATTGGATGGCCGTGACCATACCTGAGTCTATTTATCGATCCTCACTGGATCGCTGCGTCCATGCCTTGGATCTGGATTGTTGTATACTCTGTTCTGGATGGCTGCGCCCATACCACATATATATCATGTATCTGAGACATCAGTTGTATTTCTTCACGCAGGTTTTCTGACGGCAGAGTTTTCAGTCGGACACGTTCTCGTAAAGCATTTCACCCCTCTCTCTCTCTCGGGCCTCATGCTTTAGGGGGCATCTGTTACACAGTAATTTGTCACCGTCCCTGCAATCCCAGTCCCGCACATTGGAGGGATCATTTTGTGACCTGTGAGCAGTGACACGCCTTGAAACCACTTTCATGACATCCCTCTGAACAAGAGCTTTCAATGCCCTGAAGACATCTCCTTGTGAAAAACCACGAAAATGACGCCGCATTGGCGCGAGTGGCGGTTCGGTACCAGGTGCCAATGGGGAAAATCCTTCAAAGAGGTCGTGCCAATTGGCGCTCTGTCCTAGAGTCGCACTCACGCCGACCATTTTAAGGAGTGTTTTTAAAAAATAAATGGTGGAAGTTTCGTCCTAACCAATTCATGAACTGGTATCTATCTTGAGTTGGGAGGTTTGGCTTTGGATTTCCATGTAGAGGAAGTGGTTTGCCACCTCTCATGGAAGCTTCCTTGAGGATAGGGCCAATCCCATGATTATAGGGATCCCAACTCCTCTTCCTCCATCTATAAAAGCTTGCCCATCTCCATGGCAAGCTAGTCTTCAAGTTCCCAAATTTCCAAGAGCCTTATGCTGCAAGAGCCTCCATAATTCCCTTAAGGCCGAATCCAAGAAAGGAGACTATTGTAAAGAGCTGAAGAGAGAAGTTTGTCCCATCCTTGAAAGGCTTTTTGAGACGTGTTCTGCTGGCGACCCCTCCGAAGGAGAATTCAACGTCAGAACTATGGTTGTAATTTTCCTTTGATTGATTATTAATGAATGACTATTGGTTATGGTTCCACTCTTGTTGTTATTTATGATGATGATTTATGTCCTTTCTGACTGACATATAGTTGCATCTACTGGATTTTATGCTTGCGTTTGTTTTTTTTCTCGCATGTGTAGGTTTCCCATCATGGAGATCGTGGGGATCGTGATTTTCCAGAGTTGAGGAACGGGAGCGCCACCTCTTCTACAACGACTGTGTTGGATTCCAGGTAAGCCTTCATCGCCAGTTGGTTTATTTGAAATTAGGGACCTGCGCTATAGTGTGATTGATTGTTGCTAGACCCAGTCTGGGCTAGTAGGGATCGCCTCTATCCGCAGAGGGGATTTACCTCCACAACAAGCACACTGGTTGTTTAACTAGTCTGCAGCACTGTTTAGTGCACCGAGTGTCTCCGTTCGGATATCTCACCCTCAGCCCCGGGGGAATTCGAGTGCCTACTTGGGTGAGGTTGTACCATGATTATTTTGGTTCTAGACCAAAGCATCATCCTCCAGGACAACGTTATTGCTGCAGCAGCATAATACTGTGTTGTAGGAAGTTGTCGTGGAGCCTCCACAACACCACTTTCATTGCTTGTTTTTCAGAGGGAGAGTCTTTATTGCCTTTGGAGGATCAGTTTGGAAGCTTGAGAGATTATTTGCAGATCTTCGCATCAGGCCATCACATATTCTTTCCCCTACTGCGCAGTTTTCTCCAATAGCTGCGTTATTTTCAGAGTGCATTTGCTGCGGGGTTTTGCAGATTGATTGGAGGGTGGGATCTCAAGTGTAAGGATCAGCCTTCCACTTTGGAGATCCATTTGAGGAGGTTTAATTCAGATATTTTCATCTTATTCAGCCTTCTCTATATATTTCTAGTTCCAAAGTTTCCGTAGCTGCCCAATTACTCCGCCATTTTCATGTATTGCTGAAATCCCCAAGGGAAATGTGATAAAGAGCCCTTTGGGAATTTTGTTTGATTATAGATCTTTGATTTCATGTATTTATCAGTTTTAGATCTATAATATAATAAAATAAGCTTCAACCTCCTGGATAAAATGCTGAAGGGTTTCTGGGTTATTCTCTTGTCTTGCAGCACCTCAATCTTGAGGGATTTTCTATGTAAAACTATTGTTTAACCTTGTTTAATGCCTATTCCACGTTCATAAAATCATTATTTGATTTTTCATACTTTTTTACATCTCATACCTTTATAAAATACGCTTCCCTTACTTCAGTAAATTTCTGCATACTCAAAGTCATGGGAAATCAGGGTTTTTCTTGACTAGTCCGGAAGGAGGAACTGTTTAACTTAGTAAAAAGCATTTGTTTTTGCTGAAATTAGACATTAATATCCCTATTGACCTAATATAACATATTAAATAACCTTGACCCTTAATTTTACACAGAGTTTCTTATAAACTCATTTTAGGGCCAAAATCCTCACTTTTTCCCACCTTTTTGCCCATAAAAGCTGAGTAAAGGTTGCTGCAGTATTTGGAGTGGGTTTCTAAGTCTTTTTAAACACTTTTTATGATATCTAAAGCAGAAATTCATGAAGAATGCATTTTTCAGGCATGATTTGCTGAGAAATCCATTTTTGGGATATTACAGCTCATTGTAAAACACTGTCTCTTCATGGTATGCTCCTATATGCATTTTCATATTGATGAAAGTCACTTTTGAGTGGGATTATTCAAGCAGATCTATAGACAGATTCTGGAAAGGGCCAGATAGCCTTTGGATCTCGTCCTCTTTCAGAGGCGGAATATCCGATAAATGCCTTCCCAGTCCATCTCTGGTTGGAGTTTTCCGTGTTTTAGAGATATCCTCAAAACGGGATATTACAGCGGTATCAGAGCATAGTTCTGGCTCAGCCTGTGGAGCTAGTTATCTACGATAGGATCACAATGCCTACATTCTTACCTCTAGTACCGAGTGAGAAAGGGAGGCAGCATGATCATATACCCTTTGGAGACTATTTCCGTAAATGGCAGTCCATGGGGGAAGACTTCAGAGCAGCTGTGCCTTTCAAAGATTACTGTCAGCTCAGGTAGGATGAAAGTGAATGGAACAATGGGGGATCTAGCACGCAAAGTTCAAAGTTGCAGCACACCACTAGGAGGTCACATTTTCCCACATATGAGGGATCCATTGACCCCTGTGAGTCTAAGCCCAAGAAGATCAGAACATTGAAAAAGATGAGTTTATTCTCATATATTTTCAGATCCAGAGGAAATGCATCCACCTTTGAGGAGGTCAAGAAGATTGATGAAAAAGAAGAGGAAGTACCATGCACTTCCTATTCTCATCAAGAAGAAGATCTTGAGCATGGAAGATATTTGGATCATCAGATTCTCAGTGATTACCTTGTCGAGTATGGATCTCAACCTAGAGCCTTCAGGGAGACTCTAGATTTTCCTCATTTCATCCAGCTAAAGGAAGAGAAGAGACCATGCAGCAGAAAAGAAATAAAAGGGAATATATTTTTGTTGTCTACCTTTGATGGGTCATCTAATGCAAGAACTTGGGTGAGGAAGTTGGAGGCAATTTTCCTACTACATCCTATAGCAGGGAAAGAAGCTGTTGAAATCTTAGCGCTGCACTTTGAGGGTGAAGCCTATGATTGGTGGTGGAGCCACTTGAGCCATGCAAGGGTGGAGAATTTTGCAGAGTTCACTCAAGGGTTGATCCAAAGCTTTGAGGGAGAAAGAGCAAGGAAAGAAGAGATCACATCACCTCTTGAGGAGGCTTGTGATAACGCTGTCAGCCTCGTGGAAGAGCAGCCACATGCATCAATAGCTGGGGCAGCTAGCACTTTTGAGGAAGGGACTCTTGCAGCCCTACAAGAAGTTCCAAATGCACATCAAGGTATGAAAATATTTCCACATTCCATTGTTGCAGTAAATTCTTTTGATCAATGTGGAGATTTAATTTTTCATGACCAAGAGTCAAATCTCATTACTACTATAGAGCAGCTTGGTTGCACTGCGCTGTGCAACATGGAAACACAAGAGAAGGAATCAAACCATCATTCTCATGAGCCATTGTTGGATTGTACATCACATTGGAGGATGGGGTTTGAAGATTTGAAGATTGATGGAAGACATCTTGGAGTAAGAAACCTTTTCTCCCTTCAAGATGACACTTTCTCAATGAGCCTCTCAGCTCAAAGAGGAAATTCTACTTTCAGATCCAAGACCTCATTGGTTTTGGAAGACTATGGATGAAAGGGAGGTCTCAAGGAGAGATCTCATTGGAGATGCACTTCGACACACCATAGAATGCAATGATTTTCTTCCCTTCTCACAAGAGCAGATAGAAGATGGAGGACATCTTAGGATGGATAACATCTCTCATGCTTATGTTGGACATCCCTTGAGCCATACACATTATGATGGGAGGTTTTTGCCTACCACCTATTTCATTCTTGATAGGGTCTCATTGATCCTTGAGAAGCTTACATTTCAAAATCCCATAAGTGCAAAGACAAGAATTTGATTTGGGAGGATGGTAGCCCTCATGGGAGGAGTACCAGGATGAGGAGAAGAAGGAGGCATCCACAGGTGATTGAGTGGATGTGGCTGATGAGCAAGGAACTAGGAGGCTACTTACATATCTATGATACCGGGTAGCAGGAGGCTTGGCTGCGCTGCTTACTCTTGAAAGAGTTTGGCCATCACTTGGAAAACACTCTTCCTAAGAGTGGGAGGGTGGGGAAAAGATGGCAGGATACTTGCATCATTGAGAAGCATAAAGAATGGGTGCATGATGTTGATGTGTCTTCATCACATGAGTTGTATGATGGAAGTATGAGGAGGCAGCAAAATACTTTGTTGCTTTGCTTGGGAGAGCAAGGGCAGATTTACTCTCACACTTTGTATGATGTTGCAGGAGGAGGGGATGGCACTATATCCTTGGTCTTTGATGATGGTTGGGAAGCACTTCCATCTTGGGAAGTATTCCACATTGGTTGCAGCATTATTGGAAGAATCTTTGACAAGGAGCATGTCAAAGAACATAGTTGTGTATTGACAGGAGCTTATTTGCATAAGCTCACAGCGTTGTCACCTTGGAGTAAAGACTTATGGATGAAGTGTGCCCAACAGAGATATGGTGGATCCATAACCCATGGGTCCCAGGATCACTTCATATTTGTTGCACTTGATGAACCAAGAGGAGGTAATGATGATAGAGACATCTATGGCATATTCTTCGTGACTTGGGTTTCCAAGCATAAGGAGGATTATCTTCTTGCAGCACATGGTTCATTCTTCTTCATAGCGGGCCAAAACACTATGGAGGACTCGTGTATGGACCCATGTACCATATTACTTCCAGCATATGGTGAGGGTATTGTTTATACATTCATTGATTTGCACACTCTTACCATCCCTATGCAGTGCATTTCTTCACAAGAGGACAAGATTGTCAAATTGCTCCGTGAATTGTATTGGGCCAATCTACATGGTGGAGGTAGCCATCTCTTTTGTGGCCTTGGGAAAATGTTTTATCACTACATGTATGTTCATTTTCTGCACTATAACATGTATCATATAAAGAGATTCATAATTAACCATGTAAAAAGAAACATTTTTCCATGTACTCTTATCAAGTAGCAACTTGTAAAACTGCATTGTCACTACGAGGAAAGCTGTTGGTACCTTCTTGCATCACTTGCAACCTTTAGCATTTTCTTTATTTTTCTGCTGATCATGTCTTCATTTTTTAATATAGATCAGATTTGTATGGGAGGCTTGATTATGAGGGAGACACATGAGCTGGATGTGTCCATGACTGGGAAGAATTCTCACAATTTCTGCACTACATGTTCTAATGAGAGCATGAGAGGAGATATGGCCACCACAGCCAAATATTTGTTCTCTTTTGAGGTGGGCCATAAGATTGATATTCATCCATTGTACAGCCATGGGCAAGTGCTTGATGACGTATTATTTTTATTACATTCAGCCATTTACTATCTTTTAGTAGATGTGATGAATCATGGACATTGCTTGCCATGTAATTTTCTGAAGTTGCAGTGGATGAGACTGCACTGTATCCTTGTGAGAAATTTTTTGCATCATGTATCATCATGAACATGTCCTATTCTTCATGGATGGATTTTTTTGGGCCAACTTGTTCTTCATTGTTGAAGGAGCCTTCTTTGGAGGATTGTTCTTCACTTTGCCATTGGAGGGAAATACTTTTGTATCCCAGGATCAAAATACACTCTACAATTTTCATGAGTGGAGAGAAGGATAGCATGGGGTAAGCTATGATGCTTTCCAAGTTCATATTTTCAGCCCACCTTCATTACTGGAGCTTGAGGTGGAAGGTTTCAGGAGTTGCCTTGTTGGGAGGTGGCTCATTTTGTTTGGATGATTTCTTGGGGATGGAGGATCCACATGAGGGAGATGTTTCTCATTATATTCCAAACTCCATTCCTTGAGTGGAGATTCTTCATTTCTATCCTTGTATTTTCTTGGGGACAAGCAACATTTATGAGGGGAGGACTGCAATGTTCCAAAATTTTCTTCAATAAATTGGAACATTAAATTTTGTCTAAACTCATTTAGGAGATGAATAATTGGGTAAGGAGGCCCAAAGATAATAAAAAATTAAATAAAATTCCTCTAGTATGAAAAGGGATCAGCCATGGAACTAGATTTCACACCCTCATGTGTGAAAGGAGATATTTGCAAAGAGGTTTGACCAAGTCAACCAGCGCAGGGTATGAGTTGGAAAGCACTACATAGGAGGGAAACTTCTAGAGGAAGGGCTGTGAGGAGTCTCCAATTGCTATATCAATGGAGGGGAGGAGATCTATTTCCATTCATGCATATGTTTATGATATTGAGTTGGTCATTTTGACTTCTTGAGCACACTGGTTGTTTAACTAGTCTACAACACTGTTTAGTGCACCGAGTGTCTCCGTTAGGAGATCTCACCCTCAGCCCCAAAAGACTTCGAGTGCCTACTCGGGTGAGGTTGTACCATCATTATTTTGGTTCTAGACAAAAGCATCATCCTCCAGGACAACGTTATTTCTGCAGCAGCATAATACTGTGCTGTAGGAAGTTGTCGTGGAGCCTCCACAACACCACTTCCATTGCTTGTTTTTCAGAGGGGGAGACTTTCTTGCCTTTGGAGGATCAGTTTGGAATATTGAGAGCTTATTTGCAGATCTTGGCATCAGGCCAACACATATTCTTTCCCCTACTGTGCATTTTTCGCCAATAGCTGCGTTATTTTCATAGTGCATTTGCTGCGGGGTTTTTGCAGATTGATTGGAGGGTGGGATCTCAAGTGTAAGGATCAGCCTTCCACTTTGGATATCCATTGGAGGAGGTTTAATTCAGATTTTTTCATCTTATTCAGCCTTCTCTATATATTTCTAGTTCCAGAGTTGCCGTAGCTGCCCAGCTACTCCGACATTTTCATGTATTGCTGAAATCCCCAAGGGAAATGTGATAAAGAGCCCTTTGGGCATTTTGTTTCATTATAGATCTCTGATTTCATGTATTTATCAGTTTAATATCTGTAATATAATAAAACAAGCTTCATCCTCCTGGAGAAAATGCTGAAGGGTTTCTGGGTCATTCTCTTGTCTTGCAGCACCTCAATCTTGAGGGATTTTCTATGTAAAACTGTTGTTTAACCTTGTTTAATTCCTGTGCCACGTTCCTAAAATCATGCTATAATTTTTCATACTATTTTACATCTCATACCTTTAGAAAATACGCTGCCCTTTCTCTAGTAAATTTTTGCATACTCAAAGTCATGGGAAATCAGGGTTTTTCTTGACTAGTCGGGAAGGAGGAACTGTTTAACTTAGTAAGATGCTTTTTGTTGTTGTTTAAATTTGACATTAATATCCCTCTTGACCTAATATAACATATTACAGAACCTTGAACCTTCATTTTACGCATATTTTCTTATACACTCATTTTAGGGCCAAAATCCTCACTTTTCCCTAGCTTTTTGCCCATAAAAGCTGAGTAAAGGTTCCTGCAGTATTTGCAGTGGGTTTATAAGTGTTTTTAAACAATTTTTATGATAGCTAAAGCAAAAATTCCTGAAGAATGCATTTTTCAGGCATGATTTGCTGAGAAATCCATTTTTGGGATATTACAGCTCATTGTAAAATGCTGTCTCTTCATGGTATGCTCCTATATGTGTTTGCATATTTATGAAAGTCACTTTTGAGTTGGATTCTTCAAGAATCTCTATAGACAGTGTCTGGAAAGGGCCAGATAGCCTCCGGATCCCGTCCTCTTTCAGAGGCGGAATATCCGGTAAACGAGTCCATCTCTGGTTGGAGTTTGCCGTGTTTTAGAGATATCCTCGAAACGGGATATTAAATAAATTCATATTTAATATTTTGATGAATGAGAGAAAATACACCATAGCATGAAGCAAAATCTTTTTCATCTTCAAACATTTTAGTGTTGAACACCTGCAACTGTATTTTAAATAACAATGAAATAGTTAGAAATTTGATTATATAAAAAATAATTTTTCCTTGAGAAGCATAGTAGTGTATTAAAATTACAATTTTTGCCTCCGTAGATAACCTGCTACCTTTCCTCGATGGCGTGTGGACAACCTAGAGGCTCGTACAGTATGTGCATATTTGTCTTTTCGAACCATAATTCCATTTTTCCTTTTTTTCTTAGTAGAAATCTCATCCAATAACCTCTTCCACTCTCCTTCTCCTATGAAGTGCAGCTTGACTAGATTTTTGTTTCTTACCAATTCTCCTCTCAAAGCATTCGAGGTATTTTTAATATATTCAACAACACTATGAAGAATTTATTTTGGAGGTACAATTGCCAATACTTTATGAATAAGAGATAATAACTCATCCTTCTTAGATTTATCTGTGAAATACACATAGAAAGTAAATAATCCATATAAGAAATTTTAAGGTTTCTAGTATCATAGTAATGAAATTTATGGAATCTAACACTGGGTACAATATATAATTTTTTTTAATATGAAACATGAAACGTTAAGTGTATAGTTTATACTACATAAATTAAGTATGAAATTTATGGAAAAACATAGTAAATGTGTTTTACCTTGATGACGAAAATATTTAGTAATTGTACGATCAAATAATCTGAATGCTTAATGGTGAAGTATGTCGCTCCATGTTCTCCCACCTTCATCATTTAAAACTTGCCCTTTTTCATTTAATGTGATTGTGAATGTCATACCATTAGTTGCCTCTCCTTTAACATATTCATTTGTATGTTTTAAGAGAGATTGAAAAGATGCACCAATAGATGGATTAAAATAGATACAAGAAAGAAAAAAAATAGTAACTCATAATCAAATGAAACATTTTGAAAATATTTTAATCATAAAATATCATTTTGGAGGGTAAAAGAACCTTAACAAATCCTCTAATATATAACTTTCCCTTGTAAAAAATAAGTTTTCAATTCTATAAGATAGAAATTTATTAATTATTAAGTTTTCTAAAAAAATCATGAGAAAAAAATCTAAATGTACATAATGATAATATATATAACATTGTTATCATGTTATAGTTCTCTCATATGTTTAACATTGAAAACTATTAACAAATCCTCTGGTATCTAACATTCCCTTGTAGAAATAAGTTTTCAATTCTAAAAGATAGAAATTCATTAATTATTAAGTTTTCTAAAAAAATAATGAGAAAAAAAAATCTAAATGTATTTAATGATAATATATATAACATTGTTATCATGTTATAGTTCTCTGATATGTTTAGCATTGAAATACTATTAATTTTTAGATTATGATGGGTTTGATTCTTCTAAACAAATCCATATAATAGATTTAAATGAAAATACAACTCTAATATAGAACTAATAGACATTTACATTTTGATGCAGGAGTATCTAACTCAGAGTAGACAGAAGACGGTTAACTGTCTCACGGTTGCATGTGTTCGTGGATAGGTTACTAAACCTGTGTTTTTAATTACTTTTATTATTCATTATTTAGACAAGAATAGTAGGATTAGGGGAATAAAATGTTTTTGTAGTTAATTAGAAGTTTTTTTTATAAAACTGGAAATGTAGTTAGAATAAAGCGGTTGACAGTTCAATTGAAAAAAAAAAACAGAACAGACTAACACCTACAGGCATACAAATTGTAGAATTTCATTTTACAGTAGGTTTGATTTTTTCCTTCAGAAGAAAAAGAGATATAAAAGCTGAATTTGAAAGCCATCTGTAACTTAATTTCTTCCATCAAAATTGTTAATTTATATCCAATTATTTGTGAAGCGAAATCTTATTTTCCTACTATCATATGTAAAGCACGTTAACGGGAAATTTGTAAACAGAATTGAACTGAAAATAACCTGAATTAAATTTAGGGACAAGATACCATGTACAGGAGGAAGAACATTCATTTTTCATACCAGTAACAGGACTACACAGGTAGCAGAAGAAGTTTTACACCGTTAAGAACGAACAGAGTATTCAATTCCATAGCGAAATCAGTCAGCAGAACAACTATAGATAGTGACAGGTAAGCTTCTGACACAGAACGAATTTGAAAATTGATTACGAAGAAAGAATTTCCGTGTTAATATTTAAGAGTTTGTCAAAGTTCTGAAACTGTCCAGAAGAGCGAGAGACAGAGTCTCAAACATTAAACCGAACGAGGGTTTGTAACTAGAATCTTATAATTACAAAAAAAAGACAAAGCTCACAGAGCATTCCTCATCTTAAATCAATTACAGTGTGAAACTCTAACGGCCGACCAGAATCTGGCAACTAGAAGTTTCGAATTATAAACTATAGAAAGTGCAGAATGGAGTCGACCCTACCCTTGGGGTTTCGACATTAAAGAGAGGTCGCCCGACGAGTAAACCCGAACGAGAACCTATAAAAACACATAACGAATCTTTGTTAGAGTTTTGAAAAAATTTAAGGAATCAAATTGACAAGAAAAGTAGGTGCAAAGTGGAAGGACAGGATCCGGAAATAACTTACCGAAAGGGTTTGAGGACTGAGCAGAACAAACCTCTTAGGGTTTGAACCGACAACCTGCTCACAGAGGAGTGGAACGGTCAGAGACATCAAATAAAAACTGTGAATTTGCCAACAGGGAAGGAGCGAAGTACCTGCGACTTTTGTTGTTTGAGTTGTAGGCAGCCACAGGAAATCGGGACAATCCAAACCTGAAACGAAATAGACATCATACAGTGAAATAATTAGAAACTGAACATGCAAGAACATATAGACATGGAAGAGCCAGATAAAAAGGCCTATAGCAGAGAAATTACCAACCATCCGGGTGACGAGCTGTATTGCAAAGTCTACAGACAGAGTAAGCGACGGAAATTCATGCAAAAAGACTAGAAAAAAGTTGCTTAACATAAGGGAGGATAATAACCTTCACACAGAGACACAGAGGTGTAACAGTGGAACCCCGTGCAGAGCTGAAGGGTTTGTGGAAGTCGGAAAAAACCCTCCTCTCGAATCTGTGAATGAAAATACCAAAAAATAATTGAATGTGGTTGCATAGAACGAGGTGAATGGCGCAGAGTTCAGAGTAAGGTGGAGTAAATGCAACATCTCATGAAATCGATACGTATTGATTGCCACAGAAGTTGAAAAATCCCCAAGTACTGTAATCAAACACTATCACTTTACTGTATCACATTTATATTTATTTACTTTGATGAGTTGTCAACTGACCTGGCGGATCATAAATCCAAAACATAGAAATTTCAACATTTGATTGCAAAATAACTGTGCATTGCCACGTGTAAGCAGGATGGGCTCCATCATTTTTGGTATCAGAGCGGGATAGTGAACAGAGAAAATGGAGGTTGGTAGACGAGGACAAGGAAGGGGAAGAGCTAATCGAAGATTAGCAGAAGAAGGACTGAGAGAGGAAATTCGAATTTTAAATAAGCGATTATTTGCAGTAGAGGCTGGAAGAAGAAGGGACCCTGATGGAGGGGATGACAGCGATGAGGAAGTTGCATAAACGACAGATGGTTTTGAAGGAGAAGGACCTGAACTTAGATTTTTGAGGTCAGTTTTGTTATCAAGTAGCAAGCCAAAACATGAGCTTTCTACTTATGATGGGAATCTATCAGCAGATGTGCTGCTGGATTGGCTGAGTGAGTTGAACAAGTATTTCGACTTTGAAGAATCAGCGAGGACAAACGGGTAAAAGTCGCTGCCACCGAACTGAAAGGACATGCGTTCTTGTGGTGGGACAGTGTACAGGTGGAGAGGAAGAGGCTGAATAAACCGCCTATTAGGAAGTGGGCTAGGATGGAGGTCAAACTGAAGGAAATTTTTTTGCCAAAGGATTACCAGATTATGCTGTATAGACAGGTGCATAATTTGAGGCAAAAAGGGTTGACTGTTAAGGAATACACGGAGGAATTTTATAGGTTGAATTTGAGAGTGGGGTACATAGAAGACACCCCTGAAAAGACAGCCAGATTTTTAAATGGCTCGAGGGGGGAGATACTGGATGAAATCAGTATTCTCTCACCCAGGACTATTGATGAGGCATATCAGTGTGCCTTGAAAGCGGAAGAGAAAATAATTAGGAAGTAGAATGCCAGAAGAGGAGGAGGATCTGGCGGAGGAAAAGGGAAGGCTTTTGGTAGGGGTAGAGGCACAAATTCTAGCGAAGAAGGCAACAGTTCCAAACCTTTCAGGGACTGTAGAAAAGGACAATAACATAAGAGGGGGATGACCATATCAGCGGGGAAGAGGAAATGGTCGGGGCAGAGGATCTGTCTAGTGTTATAGATGCCATAAGTGGGGGCATAAGTCTTATGAGTGTCCTGAAGGGGAGCCAACAGGTGGTAGAGGAACCTATGTTTCCCAACCGGTGGAGGCAGAGGCACCACCCCAAGAGGTAGAAAATGCACCTGAGACAGGGGAAGATTTGGTGCTGAATAAGGTGTTGCTGAAACCGGCCAAAGAAGTTGCAGAACCGGATCAGCGAAAAGCTTTATTCCAGACAGTTTGCAAGTCACAGGGTAAGTGATGCAAACTGATAATTGACAGTGGGAGTACAGATAATTTGGTGGCCACAAAAATGGTGGAGAAGTTGGGGTTGAAACGGTTGAAGCATCCCACCCTCTATAAAGTGTCGTGGCTGCAAAAGGGACATCAACTGCTAGTTGATGAGAAGTGTGAAGTGGAATTTCACATTGGCAGGTACAGGGACAAAGCTATGTGTGATATTATGCCAATGGATGTATGTCATATACTGTTAGGGAGGCCTTGGCACTATGACAGGAAAGTGGTTCATGATGGAAAGACAAACTGTTACAGTTTGTCAAGGATGGCACTAAATACACGCTTGTGCCCATCAAGGACGAAAATACAGCAGAAGCTAGTGGGGTTAAAGCATTACTAATGGGAAGAAAAGAATTTTTGAAACAGATCGATGATAATGATGTAAATTTTTATGTTGTGAGGAGGCAAAAGACGGTGGTACTGCACACAAAGATCATAGATTTACCAGAGGAGATTCAAGATATGTTGCAGGATTTTGGTGATATCATAGTGGACGATCTTCCGGATGAACTGCCTCCTAAGAGGAGTATCAGTCATTGTATTGAATTCATACCAGGAGCTAGTATGCCAAATAAAGTAGCCTATCGTATGAGTCCTAAGGACAATGAGGATATTAGGAAGCAGGTGTAGGAATTGTTGGATAAAGGGCTGATTAGGGAAAGCATGAGCCCCTGTGCAGTTCCGATAGTTTTAGCCCCAAAGAAAGGTGGCGAATGGCGAATGTGCACAGACTCTAGGGATATTAATAAGATCATGATCAGGTACAGGTTTCCATTACCACGAATGGACGACATGATGGACTGTTTGAGTGGGGCAGCATACTTCACGAAGATCGATCTGAAGAGTGGTTACCATCAGATTAGAATTCGAGAAGGGGATGAGTGGAAAACAACCTTCAATATGAATGAAGGGCTGTACGAATGGCTGGTGATTCCATTTGGTTTGAGTAACGCCCCTAGTACGTTTATGCACTTAATGAACGAAGTGCTGAAAGAGCTCATTGGGAAGTTTGTAATTGTTTATTTGGATGACATATTGATTTTCAGCAAGACAAGAGAAGAACACTTCAGGCATGTTCGACGTGTATTGAGGAAGCTGCAGCAGAATAAGCTGCTAATAAATCTGAAGAAGTGTACTTTTTTCCAGCAGGAGTTAGTATATCTGGGTTTTGTAATTGCAGAAAACGAGTTGAAGATGGACCCAGAAAAGGTTGCAGCTATAGTTAGCTGGCCATCCCCGAAGAGTTTATTTGAAGTTCGAAGCTTTCAAGGATTGGCAAGTTTTTACAGGAAGTTCATCAAGAATTTCAGTGAAATCTACGCACCCATGTTGGATACGATCAAGAAGGAAAATCAGCCTTTTTGTTGGACAGAGGTAGCAGAGAAAAATTTTCAGGCTTTGAAAAGGAAGATCACTGAGAGACCGATATTGAGGTTGCCTGACTTAAACAAACTTTTTCAAGTTCGTTGTGACGCTAGCGGTACAGCCATTGGGGCAGTACTTAGCCAAGAGGACAAGCCAGTCGCTTATTTTAGTGAGAAGCTGAACAAAAGCAGGCAGAAGTACTCATCCTATGACAAGGAATTTTATGCGATTGTCTAGGCGTTGAAGCACTAGAGACACTATTTATTAGGTAATGAGTTCGTTTTATTTTCTGAAAATTCTGCATTACAACATATTATGCAGCAACATAAGTTGAACCATAAGCATGCAGAATGGGTTGAGTATCTGCAGAGTTTTACGTTTTTTCTGAAACATATTAGTGGGCAGGCCAACAAGGTGGTAGATGCATTGAGTAGAAGGGCTTTACTCTTGCAGGAAAGTACTATGAAGGTTTTGGGTTTTGAGAATTTGAGGGATCTGTATTAGACAGATGCAGACTTTAAGGAGGCCTATGAGGCCTGCCAAAATCCTTTGTTGAGGAATAATAGTCCATGGTTGGACTACAATTTGCAGGAGGGATTATTGTTCAGGGGCGGACAGTTATGCATTCCCGACTGTTCGATGAGGGAGAACATTATTCGGGAAAAGCACAGTGGAGGTCTAGCTGGACATTTCAGCATAGACAAGACATTATCATAGGTTGAGCACTTTTATTTCTAGCCAAGGGTACGACAGGACGTACAGAGGTACGTAAGCAGGTGTAAAACATGTCAATTGGCGAAGGGTTGCAGTCAAAATGCAGGACTTTATATGCCACTGCCTATTCCGAGCAGACCATGGGACTGAGTCAGTTTGGATTTTGTTTGGGTCTGCCTAGAACACAACGGGGTTTTGATTCAGTGATGGTGGTAGTGGACCGATTTTTGAAGATGGAAAATTTTATACCCTGCAGAAAAACCAGTGATGCCACTCACGTAGCACACTTGTTTTTCACAGAGATTGTCAGAATTCATGGCTTGCCGAGGTCCATCATTTCCGACAAGGATGTGAGGTTCACCGGACATTTTTGGTGTACTCTGTGGAAGAAGTTGGACACTCAGTTACAATTCAGCTCCGCCTATCATCCACAGACTGATGGGCAAACAGAGGTGGTAAAAAAGAGCCTAGGAAATCTGCTACGGAGTTTAATAGGTGAAAATTCCCGGATGTGGGATCGCGTACTTGCTCAAGCGGAATTCGCTTACAACGATTCACCGAATCGCAGCACAGGTTACAGTCCTTTCCAGGTTTTGTATGGTATGCATCCTCGCAGAGTGCATGAGCTGCGGGATTTAGGAAATATTGAAAAACGGAGTGCTGACGGAGAAGATTTCGCCCAAGAAATGAGTGACTTACATGAGCAAGTGAAACTAAAATTATAGGAAAGTAGTCAGAAATACAAGTAGCGGGCAGATTCAAAAAGGCAGGAGGTTCAGTTTAATGTTGGAGACGAAGTTCTTGCACACTTGCGCAAGGAACGGTTCCCAAAAAGGGAATATAACAAGCTAAAATTTAAAAAGATTGGCCCCTGCAAAATCATTCGCAAGTTTTCCGCCAATGCTTACGAGTTACAGTTGCCACCAGGAATAGGCATTTCGCCCATTTTTAATGTGGCAGATCTATTTCCGTATACTGCTAATCCTGAGGAAGACACGACAGTTTGGCCAAAATGGGATACCCAAATTGAGGAAGATTCTTGGGTGAGACAGATGCCTACGACGCAGCCCCTTGAGATCAAGAGAATTATCGACACGCAGGTATCCAAGCGCATGCACAGGAAGGAATATCTACGGTATTTGGTCAAGTGAAAGAACCGTCCTATTGAGGACAGTTCATGGCTTGACGCGGCGCAGATACAGAAGGCTAGTTACTCAGTCGATGATCTCATGGAACAGAGCCATGAATTTTTGTCACCCCGGGAGCCTAATGCAGGAGCATCTAACTCGTAGTAGAAAGAAGACGGTTAACTGTCTCACGGTTACATGTGTTTGTGGACAAGTTACTAAACCTGTGTTTTTAATCACTTTTATTATTCATGATTTAGACAAGAACAGTAGGATTAGGGGAATAAAATGTTTTTGTAGTTAATTAGAAGTTTTTTTTATAAAACTGGAAATGTAGTTAGAATAAATCGGTTGATAGTTCAACCGAAAAAAAAAAATAGAACAGACTAACACCTACAGGCATACAAATAGCATAATTTCATTTTACGGTAGGTTCGATTTTTTCCTTCAGAAGAAAAAGAGATATAAAAGCTGAATTTGAAAGCCATCTGTAACTTAATTTCTTCCAGCAAAATTGTTAATTTCTATCCAATTATTTGTGAAGCGAAATATTATTTTCCTACTATCATATGTAAAGCACGTTAACGTGAAATTTGTAAACAGAATTGAATTGAAAAGAACCTGAATTAAATTTAGGGACAAGATACCATGTACAGGAGGAAGAACGTTCATTTTTCATACCAGTAACAGGACTACACAGGCAGTAGAAGAAGTTTTACACCGTCAAGAACGAACAGAGTTTTCAATTCCATAGTGAAATCAGTCAGTAGAACAACTATAGATAGTGACAGGTAAGCTTCTGACACAGAACGAATTTGAAAATTGATTACGAAGAAAGAATTTCCGTGTTAATATTTAAGAGTTTGTCAAAGTTCTGAAACTGTCCAGAAGAGCGAGAGACAGAGTCTCAAACATTAAACCGAACGAGGGTTTGTAACCCGAATCTTATAATTACAACAAAAAGACAAAGCCCACAGAGCATTCCTCATCTTAAATCAATTACAGTGTGAAACTCTAACGACCGACCAGAATCTGGCAATTAGAAGTTACAAATTCTAAACTATAGAAAGTGCAGAATGGAGTCGACCCTACCCTTGGGGTTTCGACATTAAAGAGAGGCCGCCCGATGAGTAAACCCGAACAAGAACCTATAAAAACACATAACGAATCTTTGTTAGAGTTTTGAACAAATTTAAGGAATCAAATTGACAAGCAAAGTAGGTGCAAATTGGATGGACAGGATCCGGAAATAACTTACCGAAAGGGTTTGAGGACTGAGCAGAACAAACGTCTCAGGGTTTGAACCGACAGACTGCTCATGTTGGAGCGGAACGGTCAGAGACATCGAATAAAAACTGTGAATTTGCCAACAGGGAAGGAGCGAAGTACCTATGACTTTTGTTGTTTGAGTTGTAGGCGGCCACAGGAAATCAGGACAGTCCAAACCTGAAATGAAATAGACATCATACAGTGAAATCATTAGAAAATGAACGTGCAAGAACATACAGACATGGAAGAGCCAGATAAAAAAGCCTATAGCAGAAAATTACCAACCATCCGGGTGACGAGCTGCATTGCAAAGTCTGCAGACAGAGTAAGCGACGGAAAATCGCGCAACAAGACCAGAACATAGTTTCTTAACAGAAGGGAGGGTAATAACCTTCACACAGAGACGCAGATGCGTAACAGTGGAACCCCGTGCAGAGCCGAAGGGTTTGTGGAAGTCGGAAAAAACCCTCCTCTCGACTCTGTGAATGGAAAGACGAAAACACAGTTGAATGCGGTTGGATAGAACGAGGTGAATGACGCAAAGGTCGGAGTAAGGTGGAGTAAATGCAACAGCTCACAAAATCGATACGTATTGATTGCCACATAAGTTGAAAAATCCCCAAGTACTGTAATCAAACACTATCGCTTTACTGTATAACATTTATATTTATTTAATTTGATGAGTTGTCAAGTGACCTGGCGGATCATAAATCCAAAAAATAGAAATTTCAACATTTGATTGCAAAATAACTGTGCATTGCCACGTGTAAGCGGGCTGGGCTCCATCACATTTTCTTGAGTAGAAATATTCATAGAATTTGTCATTAATCATCAAAATAATTTGAATAGCCATTGTACATTTCAAGCATGTCTTCTTGCCAATTAAGTTCATCATCTGAGGTACCATTAGATGACATTTCTGCTGAGATAAGTTGTTCTTGATGTGAAGGTTGGAAGACTCTTATTGATCTAGGATTATACTCAATGACAAATATTTGATCGTTCTGAAGGATGATAACATAAAAATATTTGCTCACATTTGTCACGAAAAACAGATGCCTCATCTGTTTGCTAAAACCTGGTATGTTTGATGATGCAAAAACCATTCTCATGCATATATGTTGTTGGATGATTTCCAGCTACACTATTTGTAAATTGCATTAATTTTAACATTCTAATATTTCTAAATTGTAGTTATGATTTCCAACGACAATATTTCTAAATTGCATTTATTTTAACATTGATTTCCAACATTGTTAAGGTTGAGTTAGGTTTTTTGTTTATATTTTGGGTTTAGGAGGGGAAGGGTTAGTTTTATAGCAAAAGGGTGTTGTTTTGATATGGAAACAACCCCTAATTTCCTTCAAAGTCATCTGAAAAATAGCCGCTATGGGTCCGAGACTCCTCCCAAACATGTGGGATTTGACCAGCCAACTTTGAAGCAGAACCAACTAGTTCAGACTGGTTGGTATCAGTTCCCAGACTCCCCCCAAACATGTGAGATTTGGCCAGCTAGCTTTCTAGCAAAACCAGCTAGTTCAGACTGGTTGGTACCTAAATAGTACCAATCGGTCCCCAAAATATATTTTTCTACCGGGTCATTGGATGAAGGTTGTTGATTGGCTGGTTTGACTACTTACTGGTTGAAACCAACTGGTTTTTAAAGCTATGGGACGCACTAGAGTTGGTATAGAATAAACACAACTACCTTTTAAAGTCAAACATATAGCTTCTCTTTAGTGGTGAATGAGCCTGCTTTTTTCATCTGGAATCAACTCCTTTCTGAATTTAGATTAAGATAAATTCCCTCCTTTCCACTGTATGCCAGCCAAGCTTTATAGAATCGATATCTGGGTCTTGAAAACAAATTTTTCCATCTTTTCAACCTAGGGCTTGTTCTACAGAAAGAGGCTAAGTCAACATCATGTGAAACTAGCTTAGTAGAGCTTATAGGCATTATGTCAGCATTATGTCTTTATAAAACCATGGATCATGATGTACTACTTCCAACTACCCACTAACCCTTTTAACATGATCCCCTCTCTCTCTCTCTCTATATATTCCAACTTATGTCAAGTTCGTGACCTCCAGTAGAGTAGGTATATTTTCTACCTTAACACAATAACCAATGCCCTTGGATAGTGTTTGATCACTATGTTCTACACTACATAGTCATAAGAACTAATTTCCAAGGTAGTACCCTCTCTGCTGGTGACATCCAGCAATCCTTTTCTACTAGTTACTGTGAAAAGAAAACTCTCAAAATGCAAAGGAGATTTAAGGGATAACAGATAGCATGGTAGGATTTTAGTTCAATTTGACCAATAATCATGGTAATATTTGAGCAATTGTTGATGACATTTTATTGATTTGTTTAATAAATTATACAATCATACAGTCTGCATCACTCTTTCGACTTGATTGAATGTAGCGTCAATCCCTTCTTTATAGATTTTTTACGTCAGCCATTTATCGTTGCTACACTTTTGCACATGCGTGAGTGAAAAGACTTTTATAGTGGATATCCCATATTCTCCCATGTTATTTGGAGCACTTTTTGAGCCTTTCGATTCTTTTGCAAAAATTGCAAAAATAGTGTGCAATTAGGTAGCTTACTTTGCAGGATTGGATCATCTTCTTTTATTTTCTTTTTTGTCTATCTATGAACACTTGCCTCTAGCTTCCCCAGATAACTCTCAACTTCAGCATGCTCATTACCCTCTTCTATACCATTTTCTTGACACCATGGTGGGATTTGAATTCCCTCCATGACAACTTGGACATCTGCCTCTCATTAATCAAATTATAAAAGTCTTGTTTCATGGCTGTAATATGTTTCCAAATCTGTAGCTTAGTTCATCAAAGGAAGAAGAACAAGTGCATAAATAAAACTAGTAATAAAGAAAAAGGGAGTACCTTATCAATTTTCCTTGTTCCTAGATGAATAAATTCATTATTAAGACCTTATAAAAGAATCAAAGAGAAAAATATACAATGACATGAACAAAAAATTGAAAGGAAAACTAAACCATACATCAATGTAGATCAATACCTTTTGTCAGCTCTCTGCGGCTCCTATCTCTGGCTATGGACTCCCTATCCTGACTCTCACAACAAAAATGCCTTCTATTTCCTTCACAGGTTGACTTCCCAGCTTCTTCAGACCCTTGATCTTTCTCCTGCATCTTCTCGTGTCAAATCTGGCTCTTATCTTCCACTAGAAATCCGGGTCCCTTTGTCTCTTCTGCTTCAACTCCAACCTTCAATTTTTTTGTCTCTTCAATTTCATTGTGACCATCATACCCACAAAATTAGCAAAGACAACAAATCAAATCTGCAAGCCATTATTGCAGAATGGTCATCAATGCCATCTAACTCCAAGGAAAAGGAGTCCACCTAGGCTTCACACCACCAAGAACCCAAATAGGCTGGAATAAACAAGCAGTGCTCATCATCATTAGGATTTGAATATGAATCAGTCTAAGTTTCAGGTGAAGAGAAAAACTTTCCAATATAATCCACATCCTCCCCACTGTTGTAAAATATTCACCAAATGAAAATCCTAGGTAGCTTTTGAGGTGCAATGTAGCTGCTACTAGGAGAGGACAAGCCTAATGATTTAAAAATAGCCATATTAGAACTTAGCTATAGGTTAATTTGTCTTTGTTTTGTGTACATAATATAGCTTATTTATTTCTCCATGCTGGGAATCACTTACAAGCCTCTATGCCCCCATAATTCAAATATTTCCACTCCAATACAGCTCTGCCATTTTTGTTCCCAACCAGCTCTCACATTTTTCACTACTCTTGACGCATATAACCTATAAATCTACATCCCAGAAAACATCTAGCCATTCATAATTACAAGTTCAGAAACACGCAATGCCCAATATGAGGTTAATATCAATAGCTAACGTACATCAGGCACACAACTGAAACCTGTAAGACCCCCAAAAAAGCTTCTGACACTCATGTTCCTCCTCCAAACCACCTATTACTTAACGTTGATTATGAAAGCAAGAATTTGACTCACTTTCCCAAAAACATTTCTTGTTTTAATTTCGAAGTCGGAGCTACTTATCTCACAATATTAAATCATAGAATATGAATATACTTTTACTGAACTATCTGATCATCTTCATGCAACTCCTTCCTCCCTGCATTGTGCAGCCTTGAAGTTAGACCTTTGAGACCTACAAACTTGTGACAAATTGATCCTATTCAATAGGAACAAGAAATCAGGAAATTACTGATAGGAAAAATGATGCACCAGCATCCTTTGAAATACATGCACATTCAATGAGACACAAACAACAACTAAACACTAAAAGCACTTCCAAAAGGTTGGGCTGCAAGAGAACCCAACCAACAAAAATATCAGATGCATAAATAAATAGTACAGTTGAAAAAAACATGATTTAAACTATGTAATGTGCTACCACAGAACACTCAGTCGAAGTTTGATTGGTTCCAAGCTGTGCTACCAGAACCACAAGGTCTTGATGCTAGATATGCGGATTCATGCTTCACATATAGATCCACCCAAATCCACGTAGGATCCACCACATAAAGAGATCATTCGAGCTCAGACATGGATCCCATGCTACTAAAACAGATCCTGTGCAAGGTAGACCTCACATGCCGCAACCAGATCACAAGAAAATAATATTAGAGTTTTGGATTTCTTTTTTTCTTCAAGCATATTGACCACCTGTTTGAAACCCTAAAAAGCAATTTTTCTACCTAGATTTTTAGTTAAATAAATTATTGATGATCCATATAGGCTGTATAGTTGCATATGTAAGTTATTAATTACCTACGGCCTGTATAGCACATGCTAATGCTAATAGGAAAGGTCTGACACATAAAAATTATAATTTTCAAATTTTTATAATACTAGAAGGAAATATTTGAGACAATAATGTATAAAGGATGGCTGTGTCATTAATAATTTAATTAGATCATCATCAATCTCATCCAACGCTAGTTGAACGGTCCTCTTAGAACAGTATGATACATATTACATACATTATAGCATGTTTTCAAACTGTGTACAGTATTCATGATTGTAATTAGATGGGAATTTTCATATTTTAAGGAAAATTTCAAGGAATCTGATAGGTTTCTTATCATGTATAGTTGAAATATTCAAATGATGAGCATATAGACCAATTTTTAGACATGTAGTTAGACCTATTCTACATACAAAAGCAAAATAAACATTTTTGTAGGGCACAGTGAAGAGTCCAAGGTGTATAGGCTATTTGAATGGGGAAGTAAAAATAAGTCTTTGTAAAATATTAAATATAATATGCAAGAAGTATCAGACTATATTGTTGTACCATGGCTTGTATTAAAAGATAATGTAAGAAAGGTTGCAGAAGTAAAGGAAAGAAATCTAAGACAAGTCCTGATGAGCTGTGATAAAGGTTTCTCTTTCCTTTTGTAGGTCCAGGCCCTCTGATTTGATGACCGCTTTCCTGATCAGAGGCTTAGTCACAACTTTTTCTTCCGCCCCTCGGTGGCTAGGCTGCTACAGTTTATGATATTAATACATATTCCCTTGTTCCAAGGCTCCATCGTAACCCTTTGCACATTCCGCATAGGTTTTTGCTGTTTCTCCTACACCTTAGCCATCAAAATCGGGCAGTCCTCAATCACTTGGTCCAACTGCCTACAATACCCGCAGGATTGCCTTGTAGGGTTCAGGAAATCCCTTGCAAAGTGACCTATCTCCCCGTAGTTATAATAGATTAGTTGGCCTCTTCCCCTACCTGCGCTTCTGCCTCGGCCCCCTCCCCTACCCCTAACGGGGGAGCCCCCGATACTAGAGGGGGTCCTTGGTGACGAAGCATCTATCTGTACCTTATAGATGTTTCCTCATTCTATCAGCAGATCATAAGTTCAGCAGTTCTGCTCATCATGCCCTGCAGACCTACAAAAACTGCACCATTGCTGCTTAACCTTCGAAATACAAGCAGCGAGGCGAGGGTAGTGGTTGGTGTCGTGTAACCCTACAACGCGATAGTCATCACACCATAGTGCCAAGCTACTTGGCCCCGCAACATCTCTAGGGTGCAGCAGGCTAGGTCCTCCAGCCTACATGTACTCTGCTAATAGCGAACAATTATCCTTGATGTGGCCATTCACCCTGCATCATATGCACCACCTCTCAGGGCTAGCCTTCGCTCCTCGTTCCTGTCGTAGATTCTGGATTTCCATGTGCATTGCTTCCAACTAGCTTTGTATCTGTTGTACACCCATCTAGGTTTCATCTCGTGGCACAGCCTCCAACTTCATTGATATCTCCAAGGCGTTCTCCTGTGACTCAATGTCTTGGTGGCTCTTCGGTATGTGTAGGTGTGGCAACAACATAGCAATGAACCACTTCGCATGCTGCCTGTCATCATACTGGAATCCTTCTTCTCTGATTACTTTTTTCAATCGTTGATCAACTTCCCATACAGAATCAGATGGACCTTGTTTGAAATATTTCAAGTCATTCACTATCTGGGAGTAGGCCTTAGGCTTCTTGAACTGTTGCTTCAAGGTGTTCTTAATGTCCTCAATGCTCGTGTTCTCATGTTGGTCGAGGTATGCCATGTACCAGTCCAGGGCCCTTCCTTCAAAAGAAAGAGATAGCTGTGATCTTTTCACAGCATCGCTCGCTACATTTTGCGCAGTCCATACAAACCCTGCGAAAAACTTGAATCGATCCATATATTCGTCCCCCGCACCCTTGAAGGCGGGAAACTTCATCTGTGAAGCCATATCGTCTTCCGGTGGTGGTGGAGGTGAGTTCTTGCCCCTACGAGGATTCGAAGGTGGTGTTGATGGAGGGCTATGCACAACAAAATTAGTCATTGGAATGTAGATAGATCGATGTCCCTCTTGATTAGTTCTGTAGTACTTACTGCTGCGCGTTATACCCTCACTTTGATCAGAGCTCATTCACTCGGTATGGCTACACAGGATAATTTTATCGCACAATAAGATCTTAATCAGTAACGGAAAAGTTTTTAGAAACTTACTGTTACACTAAAATTGTCATCATGATGTTTTAATATCTATATGGGTTCATCATTACTCATAAAATACTCCCTTAGAAGTCTAAAAACATCAAGTTCCTAAAACCAAGCCTTGAAATTGAGAGAAAAGCTTATAAAAGTCATAAAATACTTGTACTGCACTTTCTCTTAGTATTACCCGCGGTGTCGCATCTGTTTGTTCTAGAACATGCAGAACCGACCACACTTTTTCTTCATTAAAGGTGCAGATTCCTGTAAAAGGTAAAATGAAGGCGGAAGTAAAATTTGGAAGCCCAGCTAGTTAAATCTGGAAGCTTCTGGAAGAAATTATTCGGTGGAAAGTTCGCTCCTTTCATGTACATTCATCCCTCCATTAAAGGAGCCTACCCCTTGGTATGTGGAACTTAATCCCTTGAAAGAGGATTCTATCCCCTCTTATTTGGAGCTGCAACCTCTTCTCTTTTGCTATAAATTGAGGCCATAGTTCAGCCTCAAAGGGAGTTAGGCTTTGAGATATTTTGAGGAGAATTGTTGGAAAAAATCAGACTCCCTTAACTGATTATAATATGGGAATGATTACACACTCATGTGTATGTTAGTCGAGAGACTGCAAAGGCTTGTCAAAGTAGAGGAAACGCTTGTTCCGGACCTCGGAAGGAACTGTACGACATCAAGGCAAACACGGTTGTAAGGCTCCTTATTTCATCAAAGATAATACAAATGGATCCTGTTTTCTCAATGGGTTGTTTATTTAAATGGCTTATTTCTTGAATTCCTTGATGATCAAGATAGATTTATGGTTTATGAATTAGTCTATACTATGCAGGTGCTTCTGATTCTTTCAGTTTTTTTATTGCAGATCCCAAAAGGAGACGTATTCAAAATGACAGGAAAGAAGACTACGATCAGCGCTGACTATAGGTAAGTCCTAAATCCTTCATTATAGATAATTCTAGATCAAATATGATCTAGAGAAAGTAGTTTACATCTGTCTGTTTGTTGCTAGTTATCGTAGGATAGTAGGGAGATCTGTCTAGTCCGTAAGAACGATTTATCCATCCAACACTTACCCCGGAAACCCTTGAAGAACCTATGCTTCACTTCTGAGTAGGAAAAAAATTGATCGATTGCAAATTCAGTCACAAATCCTCCTATCACACTGTCCACCCAATGATCTACCATGCAAGTAATGGTATTATCAGTCTTTTCCAACTGCCATATTATTTCTGGAGTCCACTGCGTGACCCTTTTGTCTTTCCAACACTTCTGAAAATCGACTAGCCTTGCAAGCCACTCCTACAGCTCAATTACGAAAGTTACGAAGAGAATATGGTAGATTTCCAAGAAAATATACTTATTTTTCCACTTCTTCGTGGTTAAGTTTGAGCTACGAACTTGCTTTTCAAACAACTCGTCAATTTCTTTCTTTTCAGGCTTCTAATACGGCCTTGGAATTACCAAATATTTCCCTCAAAATGCTCCCAGTCCCGGAAATGGAACCATTTGTTGGCTTGAGGGGTCCTGACCCAGGTTCGGAGGTGAAGGTTTGCCAAAAAACCCCTATACTACTAGCCCTTTCGGCAGTGACCCGCTTGCGCAGGTCAAAGTCTCACCCAAAGCAGTATGGGAGGGTGTTGGAGCCAGGTTTCCGCATCCTGAGAGAGAGTAGGTAATAACGTAGACCCAAAATTATCAGATCTACACAGAAGGGTGATTCATAGGGTTCCTGAACGTAGCTAGAATATAGTTCTTATCAGATCTACTCTAGCAGGTTCGCATCCATGTGCGTATCATCAATTACAACCATAAAACAACATAATCACAACCAATATTGTCAACACAGATAGTTCACGTTCATTAACGTAGATGCAATCAGTAAGTGCAAAAACAGTCACATCACAGTAATATACTAAATGCAAATACTTTCATACCATAGAGATAAAACAAACGAGTTCGCAGCTTAATCAGAAAATCTTAGTTCGCATCAATCATAACAGAACAAATCCAGACAACATCATATGTTTCAACAATACTTCACATATATTACTTATCAAAATCCTCTTACATTCCCTGAATACCACCTGCGCACACAGCCAGCAAGGTCCGCACACAGCAGGATAGAGGAGCTCCATGCACATAGCCAGCAGGAGTCCTAACCCAAGCAACCCAACCAAAGATCTAGCAATTCATACTTTGCATCAATCTCTATTCATTCTCTCCCTATCTACTCAAAAAGGTTCAACTATTTATACTAATTTAGCCTACCCATCCAATGGTCCGCAAACCATGGTTTGCAGACTCTTGGTCTACCCTTGACCCGCTTACAATGCATTAGGGGTTTTGACCCACCCCAAAACCCTTGCGTTAGAATAAATATAATAAAACGTATATGAAATGGACCAAATTCGTACCTTCATAGGAGACCCTGTTCTAACAGGATGACTACATGGAAGTCCAGGAGAAAGGTACAAAATTTCATTATGCATGGTTGATTTTGATAATAGCAATGTTGGCATGGAGAGAGTTAGAGGATTCATAGTTTCCTCCAGTAGCTTCAATGTTTGTGAAGAAATGATGTATGCCTTAATGTTCTATACCAATCAATAGTTGCGAGCAAAGGAGAAAACAATGTTCTTCATTTTATATCATATGGACCTGCATATGTTCGTGAACAAGCATCTTCTCTTGTCTCCAAGTCTATACGAAAAGTATAGCACCATTGCAAAGTTTAAGGCTGATTTGCACAAATTTTACGTACAGGCATGTAGAGATACAAGCAAGATATGACATCCCCTTCCATATTTAGTAACATAATATGATCTCCTCGCACTAGTACAAGAATGGATCGTAGAATGGATGACTGTGATAGAGAAATACGTGGAAGATAGTCAGACAGAAGAGGAAACATCACAGCATAGGGAACCGAGTGGAAAGGATAAAGACAAAGATGTTCAGGAGGAAGAACAAGAGAAAACACATGATCATGGTCAATAGGATCCTCTAGAAGGTGATAAGGACTCTGAGAAGATAGAGACAAACCCATCTATCCCAGAAAAAATAAAGCTGCATGGCGAAGTTGTTGTGAAGAGAAAAAAAACATAAGGCAGATAAATCAAAGGACATACTACCATTGGTCCTTACTGATGGGGACCTGGATGAGATTGGAGACAAGATTAAGGAGGCAATGACAAAATCATGGAATAATATAGAAGATTGCTATGGCACACTTCTAACTAGTTTCGAAGAGCGCATCGCTGAACTTAAAAGATTAGCACAAATAGTTAGACAACCAACCCAGATAATGGAGAATATTAGAGAGGAAATATTGGTAGAGCCCACATTTGGGGCACATATATCACAAATACCTATCGAAGCCTTGCAGTTTGACTCCACTGTTAAAGAATTAATCGCTAGTTAAAATCTTAGTTTAGAAGTTAGTTTTAGATAGTTAGTTAACAGTTCAGTTAGTTATAACCATCAAATAATTGTATATCAAGACATATTCTCAATGAAATGAAAAACGTTGTGTTGTTTTCTCTCAGAAATTCAACCTCAATTTGTTGTAATCTGTCATGGTATCGAAGCCGAGAGTTGATCTTATCAATCTTATTTGTTAGTTGTGAAGCTAGTGAGGAGGCATTTGAGCGAGACTGGTTTTCTGTTTGTTGTTTTCTCGTTGGAGATAGCTGCCACTGCCTATGTGACTCTATTCCTCTGCTGGAGAGAAAGGGACGTTGCTACTGCTGCGTTCGAGAGAAAGAATCTTGACCGCCGATTGTAGATCTTACCTCAAGATTGGGATTTTGTTCTCAGATTTTGCACGTGCAGAAAATAATGTATTTGTTTTGCATTTTTGAATTGCCAGGGGATGGGTTAAATCTTAGCTACCATGCAAAGGGTTTTGTTGTTGCCAAAGAAAATGTTTTGCTGGACTTTTGCTGTCAGAAATATAAGTTTTGCTAGAATTTTCATGTCAGAAATATAAATATAAATATAAATATAAATATAAATATAAATATAAATATATATAAATATAAATAAATAAATAAATAAATAAATAAATAAATATATATATATATATATATATATATATTTAAAATATCTACTGATATTCAGCAGTATAATTTTTAAATTCAAAAAATTAAATCTGTGTTGAGGATTATCATACCGTATATTTGCTGAGTGTAAAAAGACATTGTTAAATATATTTTTCGTAGCCTTGATTTGCCAGAAGGGTGTATGCTCACAGAAGGGTATATTTGTTTTAATGATAATTCTGCCCGAAAAATATCAAGTTAAGATATAATATTTGTAGACAAAGTGTATAGGCTTTCTTTAGCAGTGTAGATGCTCTTGTTTTCTGCTTCTGGTAGAGGGGAAAAGAGAGTACACATTTTTTTTAAAAGGTGTCATATTTATGATTGTTTCAAACATGGCTTCGAAAAGTCAATTTTCCATTCCTATGCCATTATTTAGTGGGAAAAATTACGTTTTTGGAGTCTTAAAATACAAGCATGCTTACAAGGCTTAGGGTGTTGGGAATCAGCAGAGTTGGGGCTCACATAACATGATGCAAATACAATTGCTGGTATGACTTCTTCCTAAAGAAAACAATTTGATGAAATCAAAGAGAAATAAGGTAGAGCAAAGTTGTGCATTTTAAATTCATTAGACGACTCTATTTTTCCTAAAATCACTGCTGCTAAAACTGCTAAATAAATTTGGGATATACTTAAGGTTTCTTATCGAGGAAATGATAAAGTAAAAATGGTAAGATTACAGACTCTTAGAACACAATTTGAAACACTTAAAATGACTGAATTAGAAACCGTTGATTAGTTTATGACTAAATTTATGGGTGTTTTCAATCAACTTCAGATGAATGGTGAAGAACTTGATGACCAAAGAATTGTTGAAAAAGTTCTTAGATGTTTGCCTAAAAAATTTGATATGATCGTTACTGTTTTTGAATCGAGAGAATTGAAAAAATTATCTGTGGAAGAATTAACTAGTTCTTTGTTGGCTCATGAAGCAAGAATTAATTTAGATGTCAGTATTTTAGAGCATGCTTTCAAATCTAACGCTTCTATGGATAGAAGTAGAGGCAGAGGTTTTCGTGGCAGGAGAGGAAAAGGTAGAGGATAGTCTCAGTCTGATGATAGATCATAGGTAACTCAAGCACATTTAGAACAGTTTCAAAGTGATCATGGTCGTAAGTGGATAGATAAATCAAAAATTCAATGTCACTATTGCAAAAAATATGGCCATTATAACTCTGAATGTCGAAAATTACAGTATGTTTTAAGTAAAAACAAAGCCAATATAACAAACACTGAATGCAAAACATCAGATGCTTTATTTCTAGCATGCCAAGTAATTGCGTAAGTACCTAATAAATATGTTTGGTTGGTAGACAGTGGATGTAGTAATCATATGACTGGTCACAATGATTTGTTTTCACATCTTAATACATCTTTCAGTTCCTCTACTAGTTTGGGTGATTATCACCAGGTTAAAGCTTCAGGAAAGGGTGTTGTACCTATCTTAACCAAAAAAAATGTTGTGAAGAATATCTATGATGTTTATTATGTACCCAATTTCAAGCATAATTTGTTGAGTGCTAGTCAGTTAGATGCACATGGTTATGATGTTAGCTTTCACAACACTACTTGCACGATTGCTGATAAACATAAGTCTCTTATTGCAAAGATTCCTATGACAAAGAACAGGTTGTATCAGTTACAATTGAAAAGTGAGAAGTTGTATGCACATAATGTTTCAACGCCAACTGACTATGATATGTGGCATTTGCGATATGGTCATTTACCTATCAAAAGTATGAGTTTGTTGCAAAGATAGACTATGGTGAAAGGTTTGACTGCTTTGTCTGATCATATCTCTTCCTGTAAAAGTTGTATAATGGGTAAACATAAGCGAGATGGTTTTGCTTCAGCGTCTAATAGAGAAAAAGAATAACTAGAGTTAGTGCATACAGATTTGTGCGGTCCAATGCAAGAAAAATTAGTTGCTGGAAGTCTCTATTTTCTTACTTTCATTGATGATTTTAGCAGGAAAATTTGGGTGTATTTCATCAAATATAAATCGAAAACATTTTTGAAGTTTAAGGAGTTCAAAGCCGAGGCTAAAAAACAGAGTGGCAAGTTTATTAAAGTTTTGAGGTCTGATAAAGGAGGTGAGTATGAATCTAACAAATTCATTGATTTTTGCAAACAACATGGTATTAAAAAATAAACGACAACTAGTTATACTCCGCAGCAGAATGGAGTCACAAAAAGAAAGAATCAAACAATTATGAATATGGCTCGAAGTTTGATTAAAACACGAAATTTGTCTAAAGATTTATGGGCTGAAGCAGTTGCATGTTCGATATATATTTTGAATAGATCACCAACTTCCAGTGTTCAAAGTTTTGTACCTGAAGAAGCATGGAGTGGACAAAAGGTAAGTGTTTCACACTTTCGCGTATTTGGTTGAATTTCTTTCGCTCATGTTCCAGAAAAATTGAGAAAAAAGCTTGATGATAGGAGCGAAAAGTATATTTTTATAGGATATAGTGATCAATCTAAGGCATATATATTGTTTAATCCTATAACTAAGAAGTTTTTCATAAGTCGAGATGTGAAATTTCTGGAAGACAAGTCTTGGAATGAAATGGAGAACAATACTTGTCCTAATCCTTTTATTCTATTAGATGAACATCAAGCACTTGCAACATGCACTCCAAGATTACAGGTTCAAGACAAAAGAAGTAGCAGTTCATCATATTTTGAGTTTGATTCTGATAATCCTAAAATGAGAAACTTAAGTGATATTTATGCACAATATGATGTTGATGATATTGTAAATTTTTCATTTCTTTCATTCCAACCTACTTGTTTTGAAGAGGCTATAAAGGACAAAGAATGGGTAGATGCTATGAATAATGAAATCGATACTCTTGAAAGAAATCAAACTTTGGATTTGGTTGATCTACTTGATGATAAAAACTCTATAGGTGTCAAATGGGTTTTTAAAACAAAGTTAAATGAGAGAGGTGAAGTTGATAAGCACAAAGCACGATTAGTTTCCAAAGATTTTTCACAGCAACCTAGCATAGATTATGGTGAAACATTTTCACCTGTAGTAAGAATTGATACTGTTCGATTTGTATTAGCTATTGCAGCACAAAAAAAGTGGCTAATTTACCAAATGGATGTAAAGTATGCTATTTTGAATGGCGTTTTGAATGAAGAAGTGTATGTTGATCAACCACCTAGTTTCAAAATAAAAAAATCAAGAACATAAGGTGTACAGGTTGAATAAAGCATTGTGTGGCTTGAAGCAAGCTAAAAGAGCTTGGTACAACCGAATAGACCATTACTTGCTAAATAATGGTTTCAGAAGAAGCGACCATGAGCCCACTTTGTATATCAAGAATGATCATCAAGGTAATATTTTGATACTGTGTCTTTATGTTGATGAAATAATTTATACAGGTAACATGCAGTTAGATGAATTTAAAGCTACAATGAAAAATGAATTTGAAATGACAGATCTTGGTTTAATGAGATACTTCTTAGGTATCTAAGTGAAACAAACACAGGATGGTATGTTTATGAGTCAACAGAAGTATGCTACTGAAATTTTGAAAAAGTTTAAGATGGAAAGGTGTAAACCGGTGGATACTCCCATTGAAGCTGGTACAAAGTTGAGTAAAGATGATGTGGGTACTATTTTAATGCGACTTTGTATAAGCAACTTGCTGGTAGTATTATTTATCTTACTGCTACTAGACCTGATATAGCATTTGCAACTAGTTATATTTCCAGGTTTATGGAATCCCCTAAAGACTGTCATTGGAAGGCTGGAAAAAGGGTGTTAAGATACATTGCAGGTACATCTAATTTTGGTTTATCGTATATAGCCTCTGCAGACAGTAATATTGTTGGTTATAAAAAAGTGATTATGCAGGATGTATTGATGATCGGAAAAGCACTTCTGGCTATGCTTTTCTATTTGGAAGAAACTTGATCTCATGGTCATCCAAAAAATAGCCCATAGTTGTGCTATATTCAATAGAGGCCGATTACGTTGCAGCAATTCAGCATCATGTCATGCAGTGTGGCTAAAGAGACTTCTTTCTGACTTCAGATACAAATAAAATGAACCTATTTCAATCCTTTGTGACAACACTTCCACTATTTCCTTGTCAAAGAACAATGTCTTTCATCAAAAGAGCAAACATATCGACACTCTTTTTCACTTCATTCATGAAATCGTAGAAAATGGTGATATTGTTCTCAAATTTTGTGAATCCAAGGAACAGTTAGTGGATATGTTCACAAAACCACTAGGAAAATTTAATTTTGAATTTCAATGTCAAAAGTTAGGAATAAAACAATGTAACCCTCAAAGTTAAGGGGGAGTGTTAAAGAATTAATCGCTGGTTAAAATCTTAGTTTAGAAGTTAGTTTTAGATAGTTAGTTATAACCATCAAATAATTGTATATCAAGACATCTTCTCAATGAAATGAAAAACATTGTGGTGGTTTCTCTCAGAAATTCGACTTCTATTTGCTGTAATCTGTCATCCACCGAGGTACAACGACATGCAGAAGGATGGAATTATGTCAACATGAATATTGCAACAGTACCATTGTAGAGATTACATGAGCTGTAACAAGGAATCATAGATGAGCTGAAGCAGCGCGAGCAGCTTACTTCAAACTTGAACATTCAAGTAGAGCGAGAGTGAGCTTCGCTGAAATAGAGGCTCGACCAAAATATCTAGGAGAAGGATTAGGTAGTGAAGTAGCATTAGAAGTTGAAAGAGGTGGTCGAAGCCACATGCCAAGAATTTATGAACATCAATGTCTAATAAGAAGAACCAGTGGATAACAAGGTTGCGAAGCTCAATCTCACAATAAAAGAATAGAAGGAAAAAATTTTGGAGGTGGAATTTTCATATGATATGAAGATCCGTGAGCTTTGGTTGAAGCTACATCCAAACATGCCACAAGAACTACAGGAGCATAGGGAGACCGACCTAAATATTTTAGTGGATGACATCTAAAAAACAATGGTATATTGTGGGAAGTTGTTAGATGAAACTTTCAATATTTTGACTTCTTTGCAAGAATATTCAAACATGCATAAGATACAATAAGAAATTCAACAAAAGAAGCATCACCTGGAGGATATTCGGGAAACTGCGAAGACCTTAACAATATCATAGAAGCTCACTAATATCGGTGAGGTAAATGCCCTCTAGAAGAATCTAGAAGAGCTGAGAAGGGAAGAATAGACTTTTCCAGAGAGAACTCAACCATGGTTGGATGAGGCTCTCCAATTGTCTCATGAAGTGCATGGGAAGCTTCAAGAGTTTCGAAACAAAGAAGAGGCAACATTGCTGAAGACAACAGGACTAGGAAAAAATAATTGTTGGAAGAAGTTCACAGTGAAGAGAAGTAGGTTGTATACATATTTCAACAATTCAACAATGCCTACAACAACGCCGCAACAAAGATCAGAGAAAAAGCAGTTGAGTGACTCAGGATAAGTCACATGTGAGTGTTGGAGGCCTATTGGGTGCAACCCAACTTGGCCTAGATTTTGGTGAAGGCTTCCCATTTTCTGGGGCGGAGCATGAAATAAATATACCAATAGGTGTTAAAGGGGCTTCTGGGTGGGTCGAAGCCCCTCGTTTTTGTAAAGTGCACAATTTTGTAATGGGTATTGGGACATATTTGTTTGTTTTGGAGTCCATGGTATTTGGACCATGGTATTGCAAGGATGTATCCCTACGATGTAATAGCATAAATAGGGTGAAATAATAATAATAGAGCATAAAATGGATCTAGATCTGTGTTATGGTTGAGCTATTGTGATATGTAGTTTTGGAGCGAAGGAAAGGCTTTGCAACTAAGTGCGCAGAGGCTTGGGTCTGCAACTTAGTGTGCAAGAAGATAAATATTTGTTGTTGAAATATTCATTATTATAAGCAGCAGTTCTTGTGGACGTAGCCCCAGACTGGGGTGAACCACGATAATTGTGGTGATGTTCTTATGTGTGATGTGTATATATGCTTATTATCTGTTGTAGTATAGCAATTTTTATAGTTTCATTTTACTTCAGTGTAATAAGTGCTTATGGGTTTATATGACATGTTTAAGTAATTAATCAAAACACGGCGAAGTGAGTTATGAATGTTAAGGATAAGAAAACATAAAAATACCATATCCCCTAGTCCCTTAAGGCTACAGAAACCTGGGTCTTCATCCTCCCATAATCACTTCGGGTAATACTATGATCTGCTTGCAGGTTGTTGCTGAAAGGGCTAGTGATTGAGGGTTTTGTTAGTGCACAATATAGATTGATCCTAGGTCATCCCAAATCAAACTAACCCTTTTACATTCATTAATTCAATAATTAAGGCATAATATGTATACCTTATAGGTAGTTGAGTTTAACACGATGACGTTGATGGTACTTCGTTGTTGTCATCTCTTTTATTTTTTGGTGAATATTCTCTTCTTCATGGCGTGATTTAGCTACTTGAAGTCTCCATATCACTGTATTATTCCTATCGGTTTTATTATTTTTTAGCATCTACTATTTCTCTCATATTATAATCATAATCATACAAAATATTCCACACACCATAACTATCCACCCTATGGCCTTCATCTACATTTGCATCAAATAACACATCTCTACTTACAAAAAAATTATGTGTGTAGGGACTAAATATATTATATTCTTTGTGATTATAACAATAACCAATAAAAATTCACTTGATTGATTTTGGTCTTATCTTGTTTGGAAACACAAGAAAATAATTTTCTTCCAAATATTATTAAATGGCTTATTACTAGTTTATAGCCATATAGAGCTTCAAAATAAGTTTTATGGTCTAAATTTTTAGTTGGAATTCTATTTTTAAAAGAAACAATAATACCAACAACTTCAACCCAAAAATCAATGGTAATATTTTTAACTCTTATCATGCTCTATGCACATTCCACTAAGTTTCTATTCTTTCTTTCAGCTACTCCATTCTGCTTTGGATATGTGGCACCATGTATTTTTGCATAATTCCATGGGATTTTAATACTTGGTGAATGCACCTGATGTAAATCTCCCCCTTGATATGATCGAAGGATATTGATTTATTTTCTTATTTTCTTCTCAACCATATTTTTAAATTATTTAAATTATTTAAACACATTAATTTTAATTCTCATAAAAAAACCCACACATACTTTTTTCAATAATGAATAAAGATCAAGAAACAAAAGTTTCCTCCAAATGATCTTGCCTTCATAGGACCCCACACACATATATGGATAAGTTCAATAATGTCTCCTTTTCTTTTATCTGTATTAGGAGGGATTTTTTTCCCTATGCAACCTCCCAAAAGGACACCCTTCACATGCAATATGTTCATTTTTAAGAAATGAAATTCCCTCCACTATTCCATGTTTTTGAATTCGTAAAAAATCATCATAGTTAAGGTGACCATAACTTTGGTTCCATAGATATTCTATTGTCAAGGTTATAGATTCCAATGCTTGATATCTCCTGCTCGTCACATCAAGCTTGTATAATAATTTTAGTCTAATTCATGTTTCAATTACCTTGTAATGATCTTGCATATTTTTTACCAAACAATGCGACTTTAAAAATTCTACCTTTAGATATTGATCTCTTATTGTAGAAACTAATATTAAGATATTCTTAATATTAGAGATGTACATCACATTTTGAAACTATCTAACAAATCCACTTGGTAATGTTGCATATACATCACTATATACTTTAATTGGATGTGAATTATCAACCCTAGGATATATATATTAGCACCATTATTTGTTTCATGATAAATTACAAATTAGTTCTTATTAAAAGACATATGTATGTAGGCACAAAAATTAATAAATCATGTATTTGACTCATTTGTGTCAGCAAATAAGACATCTAAAATAAATAATATGATATTATTGAATTCATCATTCATTACTTCCCCTCTATTAAAAAAAGGACTAGCCTTATATTTCCACTTTGGGACTCATGATACATCCTTTTAAATAAATCTCTAACACAACTTCCAAACTTTCCATAGTAAAAACATGCACCATTCCTTTTAGCATTGACATCAAACATTAGTGGTTTCATACTATTGGTGCAGCTTTGCATATGGTGGTTTTACTTGTGGCTTTATATATGATGGATTTACATGTGGTGCCTTTCCTCACCTATTAATTTCCCATGGATTTCCTCTCGAAGGTTATTTCACTTTTTCCATTAATGCCAAGTCTGAATTATAAGACTTGCAATTAAGAGTTTTTTTGTCATTCTTCCTCTTGAAAAATAATTCCTGCAAATTCATCAAATGTATGAGTTATTTATCAAGTTGCAAGAGCTATAATAAGCATATATATTCTTCTAATATACCATTCAAATTTATAGTTATCAGATCTGTGCTAAAGAACGTTTCACCAATATCACCTGATTTGTCTTTCAAATCTTTAATTCTTGAAATAAATTTATTTGAATTATCATTATCCTCTATTTCCATTTAAACAAATTTACTTTTTAAGAAAAAGAACTTAGTTTGTATTTGTTTTTTCATACAAACCTTGAAGGGTATTCCATGTCTCCTTAGTTGTCTACAAGTCATAATATGTGGTATAATATTATCCTTCACATAAATTCTCAGAAACACTTTTTCTTTTCTCTCACAACACTCCCAATATTAAACTGAGTTTGTGGGGGCTACAAGTTTTCTTCTTGTCCACATACAATGGGACAAGCCTTTGTCCCTCATTTTAGGGCCTAAAGCTTGAACTTACAATTTATAGAACTAGATCCATCTAAATTGTTTTCTTCATTTAAATAATATTTTTCGAAAGGTTTATCCATTTTGAAAAAAAAAAGTCCCCAAATTCAAAACAAATTTCTAAAACTTACCTCTTTGATGCCACAGGATGTCACCTCGTTCATTGTTTAAAATACCACTAAGAAATAAACAAATATCACTATCCTCTAGTGATTTTTCCATATATCACACTATGTATGAAAAATTCAATTAAAAAATTCAAATACAAAACAAATGATTGGTTTCCACCCTTTTAGTAACCTACCATAAATTCCCTACCACTCCCCCTTGATTTTATTGTCACAGATATATTTCATAGTATTGGTATTTATATACTATGCATTTTGATTCATGGTCTAATCTGTCTGATAAGTAATATTTAAATATGGACCTCATGGTTTCTTAAAAGGTAATAAATTTTGAATGTAGCTTAAAATAAAACTATCCTCAAGCTATTCTCGATGTCACTCTATGTATTCTACATGCACTCAAATTAATGACGACATGAAGTTTTCCTCAGGAACCAATGCTTGATAAATGATCGTGGAACACCAACTATATAGTAAATATGCTTCTTTAGCTTCTCATCAATTACCTTGGGGCACATATGAGGCAAAGGTCAAGAAAACATGTTGAAATCATTCAAAGGATATAAAATGGAATATCAGAAGAAGGAAAAATAATTTCTTCAGGTTGAGACACTAAGATCAATTCTTTGGTGTATCACTTGTTGATTCTTTCAACAATGAAATAATTGGCCACACCCTAGGTCTATAAAACACAATGAGATCTATCACTAGGCTAATCTACAGAGATACCCACCTATATTAAGAGAGGACAACTCCCTTCATTGTCAATGTCCCTATTTACTAAAGGAAGCCCCACTACCTTAGCCATTATTGTTAAATGGAATCATAAAATTGAGAGATGAGATCTCCCAAGGTCTTGGAAAAGCTACAACACATAGATGTGCCTCCAACATAACAATGCACTAGATTTCACCTAACCTCTTATACCAAAACCAAATTAATAGAAGAGAAAGTAAGGAAACAGTGATGCAACTCACAGGTGAGCATTGTTCACACTAAGAAGTTTCTCCTCACTCTCAAAGTCATAAAGTCACATTTGAATACATTTAAAAAGATGCAATATAATGTATGATTTTAAACAAACTCCTAAAGAATAATATATAAATACTAATTAAGAAAAATAATCTTAACAAGATAATAAAAATGCATAAAAAATCCTAAGAATGATTATTCTATAATTTTCTCCACTATTCTACTAATAAGTTTAATGATCAAGATTGTGTGCTTCTTCATAATAGGTTGTAGATTAAAATCTAAAGGATATAAGAGTATATACATATTTATAAACTTTAATAGTGAAAACTTGATGAAAATTTTAAAGTTAGACTATTATGATTATTATTTTGAAATATCATTAATAGAATAAAAATTTATTCATAGTATTTATAGAATAATTCAATTTTTATATTTTTATTATTTCTATTTGTGTGTGTATGTGCTTTGGCTTTAATTGGTTCATAATTTAGTCATACATAAACAAAGGTTTTATTGTCTTGGCTTGTTGCAAGGGAAACTATACCAACAATACTATATCTATTGCAAAGTTCTTATATATAGAAAAATTACCCATACCAAACATACTTCAAATTTATATATAGGCCATAAAAAATGTATGAAAACCTCATAATAGAGTTTACAAAAATAACAACTAGGTGTAAATAAAAAACCATAACACTAAAATGTAATAAACCTTAAAACTAAATTTAGAAAAATAGATATAAAACCAAAGTGGACTTGGACTAGATTCCTTCTTCAGAAGGCATTGCAAGGGTGATTTCATGTTTTCTCGAAAATATTTTGGAATTTCTCTCACAACTTTAATGCATCTCTATATGGGCCAACTGAGTATCCAAACTGACAAAACAAGAGCATAGATGCATTTGGACACATTGGATGTTGTCAAGATGAACAATGATTTCATTGCCATATTACTTTTCTCCTGAATGACATGGCCCAACATTGTCTTCATTTGTCAATACAAGGTTATTAAGTGAAATTATTGATTCCTACGGCCTATGGTGTGTCAAGGGTCCAAAATTTAATTTGAAATAGTAGTATCAATTTATGAATCGAAGTAAGAATTCGTATCATGAACCACCCTAACCAATTAAAGTATATTTGATCTTAAACTTCCATAGGGGTGGATGAGTGAAAGAGATCTATTGCAGACTAAGATTATGATTAGGATTGAGACCTACTAGTCAGGACATGGCCACTAAATCCACGCCACGAGTGCATACATTGTCACAAAATGGTGATGGGAAGAAGAAAGTTTGTAGCAAGAGTATACATAGGAGATAGGATTAGGGAATGGGAAAGCCATCACAGAAAAATTAGGGTTAGGAAATTTAGAAATAAGTTTGGAGAATAGTGTCAGAGCAAAGTGAATTGCAAAGAGGCTTAGAAACCAAAACCGTAAAACATAGAACTCTCCTTCAGAGCAAGACAGACTAGGAACCCTTCACACACGATGCATCAAGTCGAACCCAATAATGATAAGATCAAAGATAGCTATTAAACAATATAATAAGAAGAAAAAAAGTGAAGCTAAAAAAATACCTAGTAAAGCAGTAGGGTAGAAACTTTACTAGCGAGCTTGGAAGAGATAAATTTCAACCGAACCCAGAAGAAACTTGAAGCAAGTCATCACATATTTGAAAGAAAATGAAATCCATGTTCTCCCTAGAGGATAACTGAGAGTGACATAGTGTAAGAAAAACAAGAGAGAATTAGAAATGGAAGGTTAGGACCAGAGGTCCTTGACCTTCCCCACATAGCCATCAAATTTATATAAAAATAGTGCATGAACTTGAAGCACGAAGCACAAAAAGTCATCACAAAAACGCCATCCTTTCTTTGTTGAATTAAACACCAAAATTCCCCTCCTTTATTTGTTTGCAAGTTATTTTTATTGAAAAAAGGCTTCATTTTTATTAAAAACAAAGGATTCATGTTTTTTATTAAATAAAGGTGCTTCATTTGAAATTTCCATTTTTTTCACAAAAGGATAAAATAAATTCATTTTTTTAAGATTCTTTTTTTTCAAAAAGACAAAAGATATTGAATTTTTTTAAAAGGGGACATTGTTTAAATCAATTGTGAGCATTGTAGTATTGTTTTTTAATAGAAATAATTATATTTATGAAATCATTGCCTTTGTAGAGAATTTGTAAACCCATATGTTTTGAATAAGTTGAGTAGGCATTAGGGGAATTTTGAGGTCTAAAATGGGCCTCCTAAGAAAAATGTACAAAAAAAAAACTTTATAAGAACTAATAGGATTCAAGATGATGATGTCAACCATGGGGGATGATTCACCATTTTTGGAGTAAAAAAGTAAAAGTATTAAAAAATAGTAAAATAATAAAACTAGTTTTTCAACTCGTATTTTCAACTTATCTCCCTAAGGTATTACTCAAATTTTGAGCGGGAGTACTTTTTGGATGCAAAATTCAATTCCTCATCCAAGGAGTACCCATGTTTCATACTTTCGATGGACCTTGCTACACGGAAAATGAGAAATACATGAAAAAATGTGTTTACAATCACATTTTCCATGTATTTCTCATTTTTCGTGTAGTAGGTTCCATCAAAAGTATGCAACATGGGTACTCATCGGATGAGAAATAAAATTTTGCATGCAACGAGTGTTTCAACTCAAAATTTGAGTAAACCCGTAAGGAGCTAAGTTGAAAATACTAGTTGAAAAAATAATTTTTCCTTTCTTCCCTCTTAAATTTGATGATGTAATCAAATATTATTTTATTATATCCACTATTATTTTATAGTTTCCTTAGGAGGCCCATTTTAGACCTCAAAATTCCCCTAATGAGAGAAGCCACCACAGAGACATTTTTATCGCAGGCAACAACTACGTCTGCAAATAGATTTGCTTGTTGAACCACATTCTGCCAACGCTTAACAAATGGGAAAATATAAGAGGCTAAGACAGTCAAAGAAATGACAAGAAATATTTGATATATATTTGAATGAGTTGGAATACAAAAGGTAAAAGAATGTCTTCGCATTAAAATGCATAAAGGAATGCGTAGGCGGGAACATCCTTCCCCTCATTGCACATGCAAAGAGGGCGAAGGAAGCTCAGGATACCGTTCAGAGGATTTTGGTGTAATGGGGAGTAATTTTTTTAAATATGAAAATGAAGGTGGACTTATACCTGTAGATCTACATAAAGAGTTTGGTGAATCCCACTTACAAGTGGATGACAATGTGATGGTTTGTTACCAATCGTACAAAAAGAGCAGACAAATTCTCATGAATATGCCTATGCGCAACCACAAGTGGATGATGATTTAGTGAATCTAATAACTATGTTTGGTGATGACAATGAATATACCATTAGAAAAGCCAATGGTTTGATGATTCCAACATTTAAAATTGTTGATGTTAGTTTTGATGAAGAACAATTAGCCAAAGATGAGTGGTTGCAGATGATGCAACAGAAAAGTATCATAGATATGATGTTAATTGGTGGGAGAAGCCCAATTGTGTCTCAAAACATGTGGAAGACAATGTGTTTGCATCAACACATGTTAATAAATAAGTGGAAGCGATAAAGGAAGAGAAGGAAGTATAAGAGGATAAATATCTCATTGCAGAGCAGGAAGAACATAACTGATGTGGCTTTGCAAATGTTTTTGAACTTAACATTGATTTCCAGAGTGTGCAGGTAAATAAGATGATCATGAAGAAGAGTTCAAGTTCCTTGAATAATGGCTTGAAACACCATTTGTTGATGAAGTCGGCAACAATGAATGTTGAAGATAACATGGATAGTGTAGGAAATGAAAATGTTAATGAAATTTTCAGGTATTAGATTCCTGAAGAAATATATTTTTATGATGAATTTATGTTTGAGCAGAAGATTGATGATGAATAACACATTGTAGAATATAACATGTGGCCACAAAATACATACAAGCAAATTTATGAAGAAATAAATGACATGAATGAACAACTTGAAGACACACTGGAAAAGTTGCACCAACAAATGAAGAAGTTGAATTTTAAAGCCTACAATGAAAATAAAAAGTGGAAGAAATTCAGAGGATACAAGATATGGAAGAAAAGATAAAAGAAAAATAAATCTAGCCCAAAAGTTGATGACATTTTTTTAAAATTGTAATCTTAACTAAGATTTAGAGCAACAAACATCTTAGTTTAAATTTTTGTGGTTGTAATTAAGTGGGAGTGTTGGGGAAAATAATTCCAACCACCTATTCCTATGTGCTAGATGTCATAATTATTAATCCAAATATCAAAGTCAATTTGAGTTTAGTTCAATTTAGTTGAGAGTTTCACTCCATTCATTTTTTATTGTTTGTCTCCTATGTAATCTTATTTAACAATTACTCAGTAATATGAATATAGAGTTCGTTTTATTATCTTTTTTTGAATTTATTCTCTATGTATATCCACCTCTGTAGTCTTTAACATGATTTCAGGTATTGCATTTATTAAGAGTGGGTGCTTGAAATAGTTTTTGTGGTTATTGTTTCACAAGTATTGTGTTTTAAGATGCTTGCCAAAGGAAAACAATCTATGCAATATTGCTATTTGGAAATATAACCCAATTTCAAAGTTTTGTTGATTTTCAAAATACCAATTTTGTTTAAGTTATTAATTTGGTAATGTAATTTTTGGCTATATAGTAAATACTTTGTTGTTTGAAATGGATTTTCAAAATTATAAATAAATTATTCTAAACAATGTTTTTAAAACACATGACTTTTACAAATTATCTAACTATGAAGTTAGCAATGAACTTGGCACTTTCAGTACAGATATGATGCCCTAAATTTTCTTGCAATACGTATATGATGTCATATTTTTTTATACTAGGACTACTCTAGTTAACACAATTGTGCAGGATTGCACAAAGTTTTGCTGTTCTTATTCGTATTGATTTCCATGTCTCCCCTACTTAATGTTTACCACACTAGCAAGGAATTGTGGTTAAATTTTTATGCTGGAGGCATTTTATTTGTTGGCTTGGTGTGGGAAAAAAATGTTCACACCAACCAAAAGGAAAGCTTCAATTTTTCCATTCCCACTTTTTAGCGTTGGAATCAACACTTGGATTATGACAAGCGCCTAACCAGACACATCTTAAGCTCAAGGGATTTTCTTATAATTTGATTAACTTTTTTGGAAATTCGTTGGGTATCACACACATTGAAAGAGATTTTGAACAAATAAGAATCTCTCACACATATAATGGCATTGATGTATACTGTGGTAGCAAGAATAGGTTTGTATCTTAATGGTTAGGAAACATAGAATAACAGTAGCTATGTAAAATAGAGGTCCACTGTTAAGAGGAAATGATGACACATATTCTAGACATGTGATGTACAGTGAAAGAAAGCTGTAAAAAGAATTATAAAAATCTCACTCTACATTTGAAGTATCCTATTACATAGAAATATTTCAACTAACATGACAAAACCAATCAAGAATGCTTGGAACATCAAGACTGACAAAAACAGATTCATCCTGTATGCTTTCTTAAAAGGCTTACAAGTATATGAAACAAGAATCAATTTAACCTCAAGAAATGACCATGAACAATCTTCAGTTCATATTAACTCTGGAATGATTAATAACAATAATTACAAAAACAAACTAATACTGTATGAAGGTTCACAATACTGATAATAACATAAGGCAGAACTGTGTAAATCATAATCTAGAATGAAGTATTGAATAATATAAACACATAAGAAGATGAAAAATACACACACCATACATATAGTGAGTCCTCAAGAGTGATTTTGGATACATTATGTATTCAAAAATATCACATAGTATGCAATGAAAGGTACAACCAGCGAACCTTTTTCTCCTTGCATTACATAGGATATATACAAAAAAGGAGTTCTGTAAAAAGCCCCCATAAAAAATAAAATTTGTTTTTGAGATTTTATTACAACCCTCTACATATAGTAGATATTATCCAAAACATAAAAAGAAAATTGAAATAGAAATGAAGACAGATCATGGTAGCATGGAGCTCGAGGTGGTTGAGTTGAGGTGGATGAGTGCTCATCGTTGCTTGGGAAAAACTACCTGCACAAAAAGTGTAATCTACCAACTGAAAAGAACACCTGTACCCTTATCTACAAAAGTGTAGGAGCAACTAACTCAAAGAAGTAATCAACTGGAAGATAACCAACTTTTAGATGAGAAACACCTCCTGTTTTAACAGGTCTTCAATATTCGAATATAAATAAATACCCTGACCAAGATAAGAGATGTGTCTTCGATCTTTGAGGAGGTGTTGTTATATTTGCTGATAGATATCAAAATATTTTAAAACAAGTGTTGCCAGAAATTCCTAAAAAATCTGTAACTACCTCTGAAATCCTGCCTATGCTTTCGAAAGTGTGCTGATACAGGCCATGTATCGGGATGAGAGGGGAGGGGATTGAGGTGAAGTGTGGGAATGGAAAGTAAGCGAAAGGCATGGGAATATAAAAATAAGAGGGAGAATCTATTAAGTGGAATACTAATAAGAGAGAGGGGTAAGTGCATTAAATTATATCACAATCGCAATCATAGAGTGGAGTGGAGTGAATACATTATCGTGGAGAAATTACAATGTGATATATCACAATCGCAAGATGGAAGGCTTATCACATTTCTGGGATCGGAGGATTATCGCATTTCGCAACGGGTATCACAATCGCAAGAGGATATTGAAATTGGGTATCCGAGCGGGCAACAAGACTTGGTAACAAACAATATGCTATCTCTGATTGTGATATGATGTGGCAGTGAGGCGGGTCTTACTAATATATCATATCGGGGGTCAGAGTGGGAAACACAAGTAATAAATTATTTTTAAGATTATGATAGAGATAAGTGGTAAGGAAGAAAGGTTAACGGGGTAGAACAAGTGAATACATTATCGCAATCGCAAATTGGGAGTGGGCATGGTAAGGTGAGTGGAACTGTGATTATGTGATTTTTGTTAGCCACCTATAAATTGTTATACCAAAAGGTGGCTAAAACTCTTTGGAGCTTTCAAGGAACAAATTTTATTGCTAAAAAGTGTTGGCTCTTGAAGACTCTTGAAGGCCTCATGCCTTTGTCCCAATCTTCACTGCTGTGCCTATTGTACACTCACAAATCCTGCTAATTTCCAAGCCAAAATACTGCTGCAAACACCATTTTTCCCCCCTCCATCCCCTTCCAAAACTAACCTTATTTCCCCCTCTTCTTTCCCCCATAAAATCCCTCATTTTCATGTTTTTCCCCTTTCCCCTTCATCAAAATACCTTTGATAAGGTTCTAAGACCCTTTCTTAGCCTTATCGGAACCCACCAACTCCTTTGAAAATCATTGAAAAATGCCTAATAAACACATTTTCATATTATGGACTTAAGCCCCCTTGGGCTAAGTCTTTAGCCCTCCCTTCCATATGCCCTGGTGCTGGAACCGAGCGCCAGCCTTCCAAGCGCTTATCGCGTTGCCCAATTGCGATTATCCCCTCCTTTTTAACCCTCGGTCATATGTTTCTCCATGCGCCCAAAGGCCCGAAATCGGGCGCCAAGCCATTTTGAATATTAATTATGTCCGCCCAAAGTTTAAAACCTTTGGTTATATATTAAATCTGTCGGCTTTTATTATATTATAAATTTTCCGCCGGTCCAAAGTTCAAGGCAATCTCCACTGTCGATTCGATCCACAAATTGACGGTGTGCAATCCATCGCCCAGTGGTCCCCGCCATCCACTCGCCGTTGCAAAACCACGCGGTATCTATCGTACCGCCTTCAAGAGGAGGGCGGTTTTTTCCCGATCGGCAGTGATTCCATACACCACCCGACACGTATCTTGAGCACTGTTCAGAAAAGCACTGCTCATCGCACGTTAAAGATCGGACGTGGACCTGGCATGATATTGATGCGTGCCGTCCGATCTGAGGCCGCTCATCGGACGGTGATCGCTCACCAAAGATGCCTAATAGTTAACCAGGGTACGGCGCGACATTTAAAATATCTCCCCCCCCATCCACAACAGTGTCGGTGGTCCCAGCGCCACATCAGCATCCACGCGACAGAGTTTAATTGGGGTGGATCTCCATTTGTTTTCCATACCATCACCTTCGATCCCGACCGTCGATCTCTGCGCGATCGACGGCTCCGATTCAAATTCCTTTTTCGCTCTCCTCCGACTTCTTCTGATCAATCTTGACCATTGGATGATGCCATCCAACGGCCACGCTCCCCCCACATGTCCTCTGAAGAAATATAACCTATACATGCAGGATTTTCTAATATTTTTCGTATTTTGCAGGGTTTAAATGGTTTTTCCGCCATGAATGAAGAAATTTCAAAGGCAGAGGGTGATGATCCTCCTGCCTTTGATTCACGAAAGAAAATCATTCACAGGGTTTAAAATTCACGTTTCATCGGTGATTCATGAGGCATTGATGCCATGTCACCCCTGCGCAGCCCTGCACATCAGCAAAAAACACAGTAAATAAAGCACAGTCAAAGAGTATTAGTGTCGAAGACAAAAATGTACCAAGACAGAAGATTGAAGACAGATTTGCGGGGATCACGGCTAAGAATGATTATCAAAAGCCTAATCCCCAATTAAAACACAGTTTGAAAAAAATCTTAAGTGTTTTATCAACAGAAAGCCTCCACCGCCACATCTGAGGCAAATTGATTCCTCCCAGCTACCGAAATGCCACCTGTGCCTCAAAGTGTTTAGTTAGAGGCCGAATTTATTGATCAAGATCAGATATCTGCCTCATAACGTAGCCAAAGGATAAATTCTACAGACAAACTAATGACAAAATATCAGCAGAGTAAATTCGACATCACACAAAGCCTCAAAGGTCAAAACGAGCTCCCACCGAGCTTAAATATTTATAAAAATCATTTAATATAGAGAACACCTATGTGAGTTTCTTCATTGAGCCCCCAAAGGCCGAGGAACCATTAAGTCTGTATTAATTGTCTTTAGATATCTTTTATCAGATCTCACCTCCTCATTCTTCTATATATACTTTTGCAGAAGATGAGTGAGGGGTTGGTTGATTAGATTGTTGAACATTGTAATGTAATTGAGCTGGAAACTTCTGATTGTAAATAGTGTTCACTGGCCCTTGGAGCTCTGCTTGTGATAGATAAGTTAGGCTGAGATGAGTAGATGATTGCTAAACTAAAGCATTGGACTCAAAGCTATAACTGGTTTGGAGCATCAATACAAGCTGATTTATGGGATCCTGGTCTAGGTTGACGGTGATGTTTTTTCTCATTGTAACTTGTTTTTTTTATTTCTATTTTCACTGTGTTCCATCTTCTCTTATAAAGAACAACATGCATGGAGTTAGGACCTACTGTATATCAGTACCCTTCTCTGACTGAAAATCTTTATCCGAATGTTTTATTCTAAACTGTGTTATTTAGGAATGACTTAATTCAGTTTAAGCATAGGAATGCTGGCGTTCCCTCATCTTATTGTCTTAGTTGAATGTTATTCTTAAATGTTATTTTCAGTATATTTTTAGTGAAGATGAATTGAGGAAGATATGGTGAGCCCTGGTCCCAGTTTTATCCCACAGATTGTCTGAATTTTTCCCTTGGAATGTGTTAAAAGCTAGCTAGTTTAAAAGTACTTACAAGATCTTAGGCCATTTTATGTTATCTTAGTGATTGTCTTGAAATTAACCAAGTAAAGCAGAGCTAGGAGAGGATTTGTGGTGAGCCCGACCCACTAGTTTCTACTCTAACAGTTGCCTTCAAGTTTCCATTTGTTTTTACATGTTTTCTATTGAAAGTGTATCAAAGTCTGGCTAGTTTAAAAGTACTTACTAGATCCTAGTTTGCTTTTATGTTCTTCCTAAGTGTTTGTCAAAGGATGGCTAGTTTAAAAGTACTTACCAGATCCTGGGCTGCTCTTTGTTCTGCATCTGTTTAATTTTCCTTCTTATTGTATCATTTCATTCCATAAATCAATCTTCAGAGAGATCCTTAGACATAGATGACTTGCCCCATGGATCACTCTTGCCTCTTGCTTTTCCAATTAAACCCTATTATGACCCCATATCCCAATGGACTAAAACCTGCAATTTTCTACCTTTCCTGGATAAAGCTTGTTCTATTTGCTTGCAACTTCACACCTTTGAAACTCTTGCATTTAGGATTTTCCACCTCAAACAGTAATCATGCTCAACCATCCAAAAACAAAACAAACCCTTGGCATTCATAACTAGCCTAACATCATTACCCCAAACTTCAAAGACAAATCCATCTTTGCACTTATTGGAGAGATCCCTCTCTGGATTCAGGAGGGCTAGATCCTAGAATCTTAAAGTGGTTGAAATGATGTTGTTTTTGTGATTGGACTTTGCCAATCTTGCTAATTACAGATTACTAACAATTTTGATAGGTGACATGGCAGGGAAATGGGTGCTAGTATTATCACAAACGAGGGTTTTGTGGAAGTGTTAGTAGATGATAACAAAGGGACTGCAAAATGGCGATCTTGAAATAAGGTAAGGAGGGTCCACAAAGCAATACAATAGTGCAGTATGATGTGGCAGTAGGCGGGTCCCATTGTTATCATAATCAGGGATTTAGGGAGGTATGAGTAAGTGAATTCACCCAAAATTTGTGATTTGCAATGAAGTAGGTCCTATTAATGGTTTTAAAGTGGAAAAGAGATAAGTAATAGAAATGTAATAAAGTGTCCCAAAGCGAAACAAAGGAGTTTTGAAGTGTTTAAACACTATAGGAGTGTAAGAAAGGAACCCGACGGTGAGATAACATAATTGAATTTGGAAGGTTTAAAGTGGATTTAAATGGAATTTGAGCATTGGTTGCGTAACCTTAGCAAGAAAATAACCAACCTTTTAATTTATCCTTCATTGAAAAATAATCACCTTTTAGGTGAGAAACATCTCTTGTTTTAGCAGGTCTTCGATATTCGAATAGAAGTGCTTGTTTCACTTGAATAATTCTTCCTATGTTTCCTTGTACCAATTTTGCAGGTAATTGCTACCTTTTGAAAAAGACAACTATTCCTATGTTATTTGTAAAGCCATAAATTTTGAAGAATATAGTTGCCTCTCAAGGAAAGAGTAGTTATCCTTGTGTTATTTTTAACCAAATTAATTATTCTATTATTCCTCCTTTAGCCTCAGATAGTAAAATCATGGTGAATGAACAAGAATTTTCAAGTTAAACTCACGACCTTAACCACTAAAAGCAGTTAAAATATATATATTTTAAAAGATAATTTACCCTGATGACTCTATAACCGAAAAAAACTATTGGACTCAGAATTCCTTTTTGTACTTTGTTAAAAAGTGATAAAGACTCATATGTTTTGGCTCTCGAGGGCTCTCCACCATAGGTTAGGAGATAAGATAGGATCAAAGACACGACTTACAATGACGAACAAAATTTGAAATTTTTTGAAAAATTGCAGTGCTAATAGTGGCTCCTATTGGGGATGAAGTCCTCCCCGTGAGGCTTCAAGAACTGTAGATTCAATGCCTTCAATTTTAGGTCTTTCAAGTTTTATAAGCTGACGAGAGAAACTGAATTTTATTAACTGAAATGAAACTGACTCTATTTACAAACATAATCACCACCAAGCATGGAGTATTATTGAAGCAACACTCCAAATATTTATAATGGAGAGATTGACTAACTCAGCAAACAAAGAAATTTTTGAGATAATGACCATTACCTGGACATCCAGTTAACTGATCATCATCTAAATGTTTAAGGAGAAAAGTATTATTTTCCAGAACATGAGCAACTTTAAATGGCCCAAACCACAAGTTATAAAACTTACCATGCTTCCCATGGTCTTATCTTCTTGCATCCCAACACACTACCAAATCATCTTCCTGGAATATCTATTGTTTTTCCCTTTTGTCAAAGACAACTTTTACTTTGGGTTTATACCTCTGTGTTTTATTCATCAAGAATTCTTGGATTTGATGAGCTTCTATTAGTTGCATCATCCTTCTCTGAATGGGTTTTGAATTATCAGTTTGATCTTGTAAAAAATTCATGACAGGAAGAGCCAATTGTAATGGCATCCTAGGATCATCACCATAAACAAGTTGAAATGGAGATACTCCAATTGATCTTTTACTACTCACCCTATCTGCCCAAAGAGCATGAACTAGCTGAGTATCCCAATATCTTTTGTTTTTTGTCATCATATTTTTTATAATTCTTACCAAAATTTTATTTGATGACTCAGCTAACCCATTACCCTGGGGGTAATAAGGTGTAGAATGAGCCAAATCAAAGTTACATTTTTGACAAAAATTGTTCATATTGGCAGATTTAAAAGCCATTGCATTGTCAATCACCAACGTTTGAGGGCAACCAAATCTAGACATAATATTTTCCAACAAAAATTCAATTTTTACCATGTCAGTGGCGTTTCCGGTTGGAATGGCCTCAATCCACTTGGTGAATTATTCTAATGTAGGAGCATCCTGCTTGATTTTCATTAAAATATTGTGTAATTAGGGGGTGATGTCTTTTTAGTTATTTTATAAATTATTATGCTCATTTTTAACAAATTGAGAGAAATATCTGACTGTGAGGATTATTATAAATATTCTCTTAATTAATTGAGAACATGAGTGGAGTTTGTTTGGGTATATTTTTTAGGGATTAGAAATTCCTTAAAAGGAACTTAGTTGAGTCAAAGAAGGGATAAATATATTTTAGGATTTGGTTGAGATTTGTGTGGAGGAAATCATGGATTCAAATTTATCCATAATTATGTATAAATATGAAGCTTGTGTGAGGATGGAGGATGGAGAGAGACACAGAGAGATAGAGAGGAATGGTTTGAGAACTTATGTAACCGGGGCAAGAGCCGAGAGGCCCACAAATGTAATATTCGGGAAATTGGTTTCAATCTGTAATTTTCTTGTTATTATTGTATGCCAGTATTTGTTTGTGTTGGCTCTCTTTTCTTTATTTATATTTTGAGCTGAACCAATTGTGGTTTTAATGAAGAATTAGATGAGGACTCCATGTTAAGGAAACACACACTCTATTATGTGCAAGTATATGTTTTATTGTAGAATCCCTGCTTCATTTGGTATCAGAGCAAGGGTATAACCGTGTGTGTGATAGATTGATGCATTGAGGTCAATGTGTGAGAGAAGGTTTTGAATGTGTTGAGGAACCACACGCAGATGCTAAGGCACATATCAGAAGTTAAGGCACAATTGAAAGTTTTATACAAAGCTTGAGTCGTATCCATCGTCATTGCCAACATAATCATCGTGAGCTGTTGTCGCCTATCCAGCAGAAGGTAGCCCAACAACTATATTTCCTCCGCCAGGCTGGCATTCCAACGCACAAAGTCTGCAGGTTGGGACATTGTAGCCATGTGAGTAGTAGCTCAAAGTTGGAATTAATTCAAATTTTATAACTGCGTTAGCAGTAACACAACTCCATAATGCACAAGCCTGCCATACAACATTTTTCTCTTTTATGTCGATGTCTCTTGTATGGTAAATATTCCATTGTATCCACATTTCATTAGAATTTCATTACGTTGAATGAATATTGAAATTAATAGTGTGAATTGTGAGTCGGAATTATCAATTTTGGCCAATATAGATTGCAGTTTTGTATTATTTAAAACTAGAGCTGCGCATCCAAAAAAATAAAAGTTGTGAATCATTTCTTGGTCTTGTCAAACTGGGGTAGTATTTTATGCAAGCCGAATGCGATGGCTGTAGATACAAACCATAGGAAAAAATAAAGGGACATCTAGGATATGATTTACCAGGAACTGCAACTAATCATGGCCGTCTTATTGTTTCCACAAAATGTTTGAGAATCTCACCAACTGGGAGATCATGGGTAGCTGCAACCACGAAAGGTGTTTTGATGTATTCAGTGGATGAATATTTTGTCTTTGATGCAACTGATCTTGATATTGATGTCATACAAGAGGTAGTGGATGTAGCACTTAGTCAAGGCAGACATTTGAGGGCACTAATACTTGCTCTTCGTCTAAATGAAGCTAGCTGGATCAGGAAATGTGTCGTATTTGTGCATCCAAAGGATGTTTCGACCACTAATACTGGAGTTCCACCTAAATATATCCACAGGCTAATTGAAGCATTTTCTGAGTATTTGGAAGGTTCTCCATCTCTTGAGTTTCTTCCTCAGTGGTGCCAGGAGCTTTGCAAAGTCCGTGGTCATACAATTCAACAACATTTCAATGATTATCTTCCAGCATTGCAGTCGTTGGTAGAAGTCATTGACGAGGTTGCATCGGGACCTCTCAGACACTTGTTCCTCCAATTAATATCTACTTCATTATTTATGTACACCATCCTTCCCTAATTAAAATACCATGGAAATAGAGAAACATGCATATAGTTCATTTTATAGCATGCCCGTGGGTACATTGAAAACTTCATTTTGTGCTTCAAGTTTACTCATCAATTGAGCCTCCACCATTGGCCAAGTTCAAGAATTGTAGCTTTCGGTGCTTCATCGCAAAAGATAGAGATATTCATTTCCACTTAAGATGATCTCATACTGCCACTCACAGGTCGCCGAGTACTGCTTTATCAATCTCGAACATGGATTTCTGTCAGCAGAGATTTGAGAACGGATGTGCCTGGATTGTGGTTTTCAACTTTGCATAATCATATAATCAACTTGAATTCTTTGATGCCTGCGAGCAAGCAATTGTTTTTATGGGGACAAAAAGGTTCAAAATTATAACATGTGAAGGTGGAAATGTATTATTTTTTAAATCGGTCATGTAAATTGAGAATAGTGTGATCATGAAAGAAAGCTTGGGAAGTTCTCTACGTTGAATTAATGTTTGAGAAAGTGCCATCAGTATCCTCAGTATCATGGATAAGATTTGGTCCGGCTATGCCATTCTATGCACTGCTATATATATATTGATACTTTGAAAAAAGAGTTGTAGTGCGGAAGCTCAAGAACTGTCGGTGGGCACACTATGAAGGTGGTAAGTCAAATGAGTTTTTATGTTATTTAAATAACGTAAAATGGATATGTAATTAAGATTGCGAAGAATAGTGCTTAAGGCCATATACACTTTATGAGTGTTTCACCAAAATTCATGAGTGGGAAGAGAGATATTTTAAGAGAGATAATAAGTTAGAGATCATGATTGATTGTTGCTTGTAATGCATGTGAAAGTGTTCACATTTTTTTGTCCCGAAGATAGTGCAGTTTCTGTTTGTTGTTACTGGAGAAATATGTTGATGCCACCATGTTAAAGTAAAGTTTTGGAAAATTCCTATGAAGGAATTATTTTTGTGCACTGAAGAGAGATGGTGTTGCATGAGAACTGTCACTTCAAAGAAGGAGTGCATGGAAGTATAGGAAAACTGTCTATGCTAATATGATGAGCGTGTTGAAGAGGTTATGGTATGAATGGCATGCGAATATTCACAGTGATGAGAATGACACAAAAGAATTAAATCCGGAGAGTTGAAATTTCAAAGAAAAGGTTTATTAAATAACCTTGAAGGGAGCATAAGGTATGATAATTCATTCAAAAAGGTATTTGAATGTTGAAAATTAAATGATTTATTTTATTTTCATCATAAAATAAATCTTGGAAAAAGTGGATTGCATTTCAATTTAAAGACTAGAGTATCATGATGTAATTAGTGACTTATGATAGTATCATAAGAATGGAGTATGAGAAGAGAGTGAAGATTCTACATCATGAAAATGTATTGAGGGTGGATGTTCATTGGTATATTTTATAACTTGAATTAGAGTCAAAATATCCACTATTGTAATTATTGGGTCAAGCCTTGAAGTCAAATCAGATTAGTTAAGTTCAAATGAAAATTTGGATAGCTTGAGTCAAGTTAAACCATTGAGTTATTGTACAAGAGGGTGTATTTTTCATCCAATATGAAGAGTGATGTCAAGTCTGGATTCAAAAAAGTTTTAAATCAAGTCAAACGTTTGAATATAATTGGGTGCATGATCGACGGAGCCCAACAACCAAAGAGTTGGTCATTGTAACACAAGCGTTACTGAAGTTGTTGTTTGTAGCAAAGAGGAGCAAGAGAGTTGCCCACAAATTATTTCAAGACAGAGAATCACAAGAGGTCAAGCGCAGGAAGAGAGCTTTTATTGTTGGATGGAAAGTATGGAGGCTTGTTGAAAAGGGGTTTTGAATGAAATACATAAGTGCACAGATGAAGTTCACAAAGGAGGAGAAGATGACTGTTGATAGTCATTTTAGAAGTTCTGAGAAAGACCACAACAGAAGAAATAAGAAGGAAAATTACAAGGAAAATGGCATATGGAAGCATTTGATTGATGAAGAATATGAGAGGGAGAAAGCTGAAATAGCCGTTCACCTTGAGTTATTGATGGAATTGTTGCAGAGAAAAAAGAAATACTAGAGACATGGTTGTACCATAAGGAAGAAAGTGAAATGGCAGAGACTACATGTAAAGAGTGAACAACAGGTAAACATACAGTTGAAAAAAGAGTTGAGGAAGCTCAAGAAGATGATGAGTGTGCAATTGAGATGTGAATAACTCAGAGAGAATGAGTTGAAAATGTAAGTTTCCATTTGTTGCCCATAACAGGGTGAAATTCTAGGTGAAGAGATCAATGAGAAAGATCTCATGGACTATTTGAATAGTTTAGAAGAATTGGAAGACATTTTGACAAGAGATATAGATGAGGCTATGAAGCCTTGTATTTTTAAATCTCATAGTTTGTGTATGTTTGTAGGATGTGCAGAAGATGGTCAACAGTTTGGTGACACTGTTACATAGATGAATGAAACTCTTGAGGTGAAGTATGATGGAGAATTCCTTTCAAAGGAGGAAGGTACTGATTTGTTGCAGCAGAAAGTATTCATATATGAGTTCTTGTTTGGTGTAAGACAACCAGTTGAAGATGTTATGGAGCAGAAGCATAACAAAAATGCCGAAGTGATATTCCAAGGAGGTAAAAAAATGATTTTGTTTAATGAAATTGATGAAATTTTTTTGCAATGTGATGATATAGAAAACATGATAACTTGGGAGGATTGCCAGAAGAAGAATGAAATTGAGAATGAAGGTTGTGATTAAATGCTGGAAATATTTCACATGGAAATAGAGTTCTTGGAATGATGGCTTAAGGAACCTAAAGGAGAGATGAAACTTGCAGAACCTGATAAAGAAGAGATTTCAGTTACCGTGCATGATATGGATGAAATGTTTCTCACATTTATAGAGTTGAGTGAATGTTATAACTTTTCAAATAATAATGTGGCTGTAGGTGCAGAAGGAAACATAAATAAATATGATGTTGAAATCAGAGAAGCTGAGAAGAAAGTATTTGGAGATGAGATGAAAGATTAGGAGCAGCAAGGAAGTTATGTCCTTAGAGACATAAGGGAAACATAAGTATTAGTCCAACAAGATAAAGATGAAAGCAACCAGAAATTCCAAAGAGGATTTACTGAAATCCAGAAGGTCTATGATGGGAGATTGGTGCTTGAAGCATATAAAGAGGCCGAAAGGTCTTATCTTTTTAAAAACTAATAGTTTGTTGATGAATGCAGGTACTATAGGGGCAATCAATGACTATAGTTTTGATCAAGGAGAAGTTCTTGATTATTCTTCATTTCAGAAAGTTGAGTGTTCGGTACAATTGGAGATGGAAACATCAAACAAAGAGGAATTACTCCGAGGAATTGGAAAAATAAATTGTTGGAGAGGCTGATGGAATGCGATTGACAGAGTGAGTGATGTTGGTGATGAATTTCAAAAGGGAGTTGATATTTTAGGAGACTAGCGGCAAAACAGAGTTTGGAATCCTGGAGGTAGAAAGTCATGGAGACTTGTGGCTATCGCATTATTACAGAGAAGTGGCAGACCTCATATAACATGAGTCTATGGAAACTTCTCTACATGAGGAGTCTGATGCAGGAGCATCCTGCTTGATTTTCATTAAAATAGTGTAATTAGGGGGTGATGTATTTTTAATTATTTTATAAATTATTATGCTTATTTTTAATAAATCGAGAGAAATATATCAGTGTGAGTGTTATTATAAATATTCTCTTAATTAATTGAGAATATGAGTGGAATTTGTTTGGGTAGATATTTTAGGCTTTAGAAATTCCTTAAAAGGAACTTAGTTGAGTCAAAGAAGGGATAAGGATATTTTAGGATTTGGTTAAGATTTGTGTGGAGGAAATCATGGATTCAAATTAATCCATAATTATGTATAAATATGAAGCTTGTGTGAGGATGGAGGACATAGAGAGACACAGATAGATAGAGAGGAATGGTTTGAGAACTTATGTAAATGGGGCAAGAGCCAAGAGGCCCACAAATGTAATATTCGGGCAATTGGTTTGAATCTGTAATTTTCTTGTTATTATTGTATGCCAGTATTTGTTTGTGTTGGATCTATTTTATTTATGTATATTTTGAGCTGAATCAAATGTGGTTTTAATGAAGAATTATATGAGGATTCCATGTCAAGGAAACACACACTCTATTATGCGCAAGGATCTGTTTTATTACAGAATCCCTGCATCATAGTCTATGGCTGTAAGAATCCACTTTTGCTATCCTGATGATGGAGGGTGAATCTCACCAATAAATTATAGCCCCCACTGTTGGAAGTGAGCATTTGCTGAAATAAGAATGAGAGGTAGTGGGAGCAGCTTTTTCTTACCAGCAAATTTTTGACATTCAGTGCAAGCTCTGACTTTAGCGAAAAAATCAGAGAATAAGAGTTGGCTAATAATAACCAACTCTTAAAATTTTATTTGTGGCATTTTTCCAATACAGATGTCCACCACATACCCCTGCATGTATCTCTGCTATAACTTCTTGTGAATCAGTTTCATCTAAATATCTCAACAAAACTCCTACAGGGTCTTTCCAATAAATATGATTTTTCATTATGCAATACTTGACAGCCTTAAGTTTAAAAGCCCTTCTCTTTGATTTTCCATTTCTGTAGGACAACTGAAATTTAACAAAAGTTATACTATATCCTTATACTAATTGGAATAAAATATTTTGGGATAATCAATTGTACCTTCTTTATCTGTTTCTTCAACTATCTCCATATTAAGATTCAGAGCTTTGCAATTTGATTTTTCCATCAAGCGGGCTAAACCCTGTCCCTTTACCAACTTAGTAGGTTTGATTTAAATGTCAAATTCCAGAATCTTTGTCAACCATCTTCCCCTCCTACCATCTGTGCCAGGCTACAACAATACATCCTTGACAATAATATCTGACACAAAAGAAAGGACCTTAGAATGCAGTACATAAATTTTAAAATACTACAAATCCTTCACTAGTGCATATGCTTGTTTCTCAACCAAGTTGTAATTTAACTCAACATCCCTTAATGCATGGCTGAAAAACAAATTTGGCTGCTCCAAGCCTTCCTTGTTCTTTTGAAGTAAAACTGCTGCAATAGTTTTTTTAGAAGCATATGAAAAAGTCAGAAAATCTTTCTCAAAATTAGGGCTAATTAACATTGGGGCTTGGGTCAAAGCAGATTTGATTGCTAAGAAAGATTTTTTTGCTTCATCTTGCCACCTGAACTCTAAATATTTCTTCAACAAGACATTTATATGCTTAATTAATTCTGAAAAATTTGGAACAAAACGCCTCAGAAAACTAATCTTACCCAAGAATGACTATAACTCTTTCTTGTTTCTAGGTAAACCAATTTTCTGAACTGCTTCAACTCTCCCAGGGTCAATGAAAATACCATTTTATGTTACTATATGTACCAACAATTTTCCTTCTTGAATAACAAAGGATGATTTCTTTGGGTTTAAAGATAAACCAAATTTTCTGCATTTATCAAACACTTGCTGCAAATGTTTTAAATGGTCATGATCATATTTTGAAAAGACTGTTATGTAATCTAAAAAAATGACAACAAATCTATCCTTTTCCCATGCAAAGGAAATATCCATTGCCCGCTGAAATGTTGCACCTGAATTCACTAAACCAAAAGGCATATTATTATACATAAAAGTCCCCCAAGGTGTTGTAAAAGTTTTTTTCTCCCTGTTTTGTTTGTCAACTGAAATTTGAAAGTCCCTCATGTTGATCAGTGGTTGTCATTGATGTCAACTGAAGTAGCACCAGGGGCTACCCTGATCTTGCATGGGAATTTTTGACCTACCAAATTACTATATTCCTTGTCAAGGATATTTTTATGGTTTCTACTTGTCGATATGTTTCCATTGATATATGACACGCCACATAATTCTTCATGGTTTGAGAGATATTCATGTTTGAAGTTAGTAACCCCAGTTAGTGGGATAAAAGCCCATGGGGTTGTGGCATGACACTAATAATTTGTTGTGGTCATTGAATAGTCAATAATTAATAATTTTTAAACTCCTAAAATACCTCCCACGTTCACTTGCTGAAGACCCTCTCAACCTAAGAATTTATATAAATTGTGATCCTCTTATCCTCCTCATGTAGGGATTTCACTACTTGAAATAGGTCATCATGGAATTTTCACTATAACATGTTTTATATGAAGGTTCAGATACTGCAATTTTTTAGAGGCGAAGCCGAAATCTTGAGGAATCTCATGTAAAAATTTCAGATCATGGTGCAAAATATTTTCGAAGATATGATCTGTGGAAGTTAGGGTTTTTGCAAGCTCCTAAAATTCATCTCAAACAGGCAACCTTGGGAAAATTTTCATAACTCTCTCTGTAAGTATCAAATTGGAATTTTGTAAAAAATGGAAAATAGTGCATGGAATTTATTTTTCCTTTTATCAATTTCAGGATCGAATGAGGAATAAGTGACATGTGTCACGTCGTACAAGTTCTCTCTACTGAACTAGTCCATAATTAGGTCATTGCGAGAGATTGGGCATAACTTTGTCTTGAAGAATCTAAATTAGGTCTAACCTATGGCATTGGAAATAAGACTTAGAGGAATACTACAGGATTGAAAATCATATATTGGGGATCTGAAATAACAAAGATAGACTAGATTCAATATCGAGCTCCTAGAAGGCAAGAAAAAGTTAGATCATGTGCTGTCAAGGGTTGCAAAGGACCAGAATTTCTAGGGCAGAAAACCAAATCAAGGTGCAGCAGAGGTAAGCTCCAGGTAAGTATATTCTATATATGTATGTTCATCTCTTAATTTCATTAGGTTCTTTGTATTCTAATTTGTTTTTTTTTGTTTAACACTGACATATGCTCTGCAGGATGAGGTAAGTTTTTTCTATTATCATTTCATGGGTATTTCCTTGAAGAATTTTTGCAGGTATTATATATTCATCAAGATAAGACTCAATTCATGATCTAATGTTCTGAAGAGTGAGAAAGGGTATCATGACAAGATCAGCAATCAAGGTACATAACAACAACAAGAAGTTCACCACATGAAGTCTTCACGTGGGCAACACTACATACAGTCATTGTAAAGGTATCATTGTACTGATTCATTGTAAAATTTGTATAAGTGTCTATCTGCCAAGAATTGAAGAGGCAGTGTCAGGAGGTCTAGGATCATCATTAGGTATTTGTGTCATGGTTGGGGTTATGGTCTAGTGTGTCTTCTTCTTCTACACCATTCTATCTCATTGTGAAGTGGAACATTTTCCCTAGTACGGGAGTCGATTCTTCTTTTATTCTTCTATAGGGTGGTAGGGTTTTGCTAGGCTGGTACATGAAGTCACCAACAGGTTCAAGCCTATGAAAAATTCAGGGTGGTAGGGTGGTGCTAGGGTGAGTTTTAGCTCATTGGGTGTCAGGGCATCCGTTCAGTTGACTACTGAAGAATCTTGGGGGTTGGAGCATCTATCCAGTTGGAGCTGGAGAAGAATTCTTTTCTAGATTCTAGGAAGTTGGAGCTTTATTTTCAATTGCTGTTGAATATTAAAGAATTATTAGAAAAAAATTCAGGTGGTTTTTGTCTCGGAGGGGATTTCCACCTTAATAACTGTGTGCATTTGTGTTCCTTTTTTTTACTGCTATCATTGTGCAAACACTGATAATAATTGAAGATTAAATTATGCTCTAAAAGATTAATAATAATACTAATTAAAAGGAATACTGATTTACCCCCCCTCTCAGTATTTCCAACACCCCAAGGTGTTGTAAAAGCCATTTTCTCCCTGTCTTGTTTGTCAACTAAAATTTGATTATATCCTGAAAAGCCATCTATCATTGACAATATATTTGAAACTACAACTTTCTGCAAAATATGATCCATTTTGGAAAAATGATAGTTATCCTTTAGTAAACACTGATTCAATTTGCGAAAATCAACACAAATTCTAATTTTTCCATTCTTCTTTTGTATCGGGACCATATTAGCTACCCAATTGGAAAATCATAAAGGCATAATTATCTCGACTTCCCACATTTTTCTGATTTATTTTCCAATAATAGGGAGCAACATAGGATTGATATGCCTTATCTTCTATGGCACAAGTTTTTATCCTAATTTAAGAGATATTTTATGCTCCATTATGATTTTGTCATATATATTCAAATCACTGTAAGACCAAGAAAAAATGTCTGCATACTGCTTCAACAACTTGACATATTTAGTTCTAGTTTCTTGAGGAAGAAATTTAGAAACTCTAACATATCTAGGTTAATTTTCAGTACCAATGTTGCAATCAACTGTACTTTCTCCATCTGTCTTGATATCAGGCTTTAAAAAGACATCATTATTATCAAGTAACCTCTCTAAAGGAAGCAAGCCTTTAGCAATGAATTTTTTTTTTTCAGATCAATAATATCTTTTCCAGCCAAAGTCTTTTCGAATGACTTGCTATTCTGACTTTCAGTTGTGTATTGTTCATTGTTAATTTCAATGTCTAAAAGCTCCTCTACACATTCTAAGAATTTCTGAATTTCTTTATCATCTTCAAACACTTGGTAGTATTTGATATTTTCAGGGATGGAAGGTCTATTTTTAATTTGAATATCATAGGTTGCTTTGACATCAATAGGGACCTTAAAATTACTAGCAACAATGGCCAATGAATCTGCCATTCCATTTTCTTATCTGGAAAAAAATTCAAATTGAATGATGAACAATAATGTTCAATCAAATCCCAAAATTTAGTTAAACAATTCTTCAATTTTAATTTTTTTACCTGATAGTTATCTTTCACCTGCTGTACCACCAACTCTGAATCACCAAAAACGATCAAATTCTCTTCTCCCAAATATTTTGTTGCCTTCATTCCCAAAATCAGTGCTTCATATTTAGCAGTGTTATTAGTAGTGAAAAATTGTAATTTTTATGATAAAGTCACTACCTCTTGAGTAGGAGAAATAAGAACTATACTAGCCCCTGATCCCTCTCTTGACGAGGCTCCATCAAAATACAATTTCCAGATCTGTCCTACTTCTGAATCTTGCTCTTTTGAGATGAGTAGTTTTTGTTTTCTACTAATTTTAGGCTGAAATTGCTGTCATCAGCAGCAAGGTGTAAAATATATTATCCTAACTCCTTCTCCTATGCATATATAGGATGGTTTAAGGTATTTTGCTGACCACTTATGATATAAGACATCTATGTTTCTCTATACAACCTTCTACATTCTCCTCCAAAGACTCGGATACTGGTGTATGTCATATCCATTTGAAGAGTGCCTCGCAGCTTTCTGGACCAATATCTGGAAAGAAGCATTCCAAATCTTTATGGTATATCAACAACCACTATGTCCATCGCTAGAATTTTCATAGGAAGTTGGGTGAGAGAAATTACCAAGTCTTTTATCACTCCTAAACACTTGATCGTTTTGGAGTCAAAAGTGTAGAGGTCATGGTATTGTTTAGTGATTTCAAGTCCTAATTCATCCATCACTTTCTTAGGCATGAGATTTTGAGAGGCCCCTGAATCTATTAATCAGTTGTGCAACAATATGTTATAAATATTGAGTGAAAGATAAAAAGGTGGAGAATTATCATCATTTTGATCTTGGATATGGCTGTCTAAAAATATAGTAGGATGTTCATCTTCAAGGTTGATAGAATCAGGAGAAAGAGATGGCTATAACGGACTTTTGAATGACTCTCTGTAAGCTAGATTTTTCAACAATTCTAGGAGTGGGACCAGAATCTTGATTTTATTCAATTATGTCTTGAAACTAAAATTAAGTTGAGTCAAATATTTATTTTCTACAGTTGTTTTGATGACTGGGGCAAGGTTAGGTGATGGAGGAGTATCATTAACCTTTTCTTTTTATTTGGCAACATTTTTTTCAACATTTTGTTTTTGTTGAGGATGTTGGACAACCCATTTTGACCTCAAAGGATAATTTATTATCTGATTTTCAGGCTGCTTTTTCTCATTTTGAACATGAATATGAGCCTCCTGATCACCTGGAGATAGATTTATCCTAGACAGATCTTCATATTCTTGTAAAGTAAAACAAGTTAATTGTGATGTCTCCCTACCAAGATTGATATCTTCATCTTCCTCTGGCTGATTTTATTTAGTAAATTATTCAGTGGAGGCTAAATCTTTTGATCATCAGGATTTCTCCTTGGGTGCTGTAAAATTTGTTGGGTATGAAAGGGTCTCCTAAAAGGAGCCTGATTTTTGTTTCTTTCATTTTGAATGGGCCTAGTAGCAGGCTTGTTTTCTAACTCTAGTTTTGTCATTTTGGAAGCAAGATATTTAATCAAATTAGACACCTGATCAAGCTTTTCTTCAGCTATGAAAGTTTTAGAGGAGGAATATGGTTTCTCCTCTTTCATTTTATTTTTATCCTTTACCCCCTTCCCTTCTTCAATTTTTAGCTTGTTGTTAGCCCCCTAATTTGCTCTCTTTTTACTACTTTTCCCTTCCTAAATTATAACCATTTACCCCTGTTTCACCTCCTTTATGCACCCTCATCCTGCACTAGTCCAAGCATGATGACACATTTTGTATAAACCTTTATTTTTCATGTTTTAATTCAATTTAGTATTAATTAAATATTTATCACATGATTTATTATTTCTAAATCAATTTTGTAAGTAATCGATATCTACAAAGTTTATGTGATGGTTAAGGTGCTTATCGTGACCGCTGATCTTAGTGCAGGATCGGATTTGCACTATTTCCAGCACAACAGATCTTCACGGTAGATATGAACCTCCTCAATCACTGCTCCGTATTAATCCATTTCATCCATGATAGTGAATGATTCAAGGGCATCCGAGACTAATCCGTGAAGGGAGAAAGCTTGTTAGCTATGGCTAGTTTTTCAAAACCGTCTTATCTTGAAGGCCGAGACTAAATTCTGCATTTTGATATGAATTAGTTGAACGATCTGTTTTGGCCTTCGGCCAACAGATCTATATAATGTAAAGTGTAAATAGGACCTGGAGGATAATTTTTGGGACTAGAGTTTAGATTGAAGTCGATAGGCGGTAACCAGTCTTTTGTTATCGCCCGAATCTGGGCTGGACATTGTATCAACGTATGTATTTTCCTCAATAAATTAATAAAAGGTTTTTCCACCTCATGTTTCAGAAATTATGTTTCTATTCTTTTAAGCTGATGAATTAATTGGTTTACTGAGCAGCATTTAATTTAAGAAGGGAAACACGGTGGTTGTCTAGGGCCCATCCAACCCAACATGTTTACCCTATTTTATGTTTCCTATAATGTGTGTTTAAATTATTAAAGTGTGATTCAATTTTCAGCACATGCATTCCTATCTTATTGAAAACGGATCCGTCGTGTGAAGTAGTTACATTTTATTTCCCTGCAAATTACTTTCTTGTATTTAATTTCAGATTGGATTTTCCCGTCTGGTACAAGCAGGAGAAGCAAACCTGCACCAGGCATGTTGGTGTGACATTTCCTTTTTCTTGCAATTCTGTTTATTTGGTTTTCCACCGCCTAGTACAAGCAGGAGAAGCAAACCTACACCAGTGCATGTTGGTGTGACATTTTTTTTCCTGCAGTTTTGTTTATTTGGTTTTCCACCACCTGGTACAAGCAGGAGAAGCAAACCTGCACCAGTGCACGTTGGTGTGATGCAGCAAGTTTTCTTAATCTACTTTCCGTGATTTTATTTCTTTCTTTAAACACTTACGACAGGATAAATGATTGTTTCTTTACTTTTTCATTTTATTAAAATCAGAAACATTCACTTTTATGTGTGCAATTTTATTTGATAGTAAAATAGCACTTACAATAATTGAACACTTGTTTTAAGGATTAAAAGCTAAGTGCAGGAAGCTCTGATCAGGTGCAGGAACTAGTTTCTTGCCACAGGATCCGAGTGCTTTGAACCTTGAAAAGTTCGAGCCCTTGCATGAATTAAAAATCCTTCAGTAAAGACACAATTTATACCTTCTACATAACTCTCTGATCTTGCACTAGTGCAGGACAAATTAATGCAAGAAGGAAATCTTTAAGGAATCAGGTTAAGGGCCTGTCAAACGAGACTGCTAAGGTGTCTCTGCTAAAGAAGAATACACAATTAGTAGATTAAACAACCATTAGCTGAAGTGATTGCCTTTTATCTTTAATTCTCTTTTGCAAATGCAAACTTTCTCGTTCCAGTCTTAGATTATTTTTTGATGGTTCAAGTTGCCTTTTTCTCTTTTGATTTGATTATGAAATCTTTCCTTTAAGAAAGTAGGGATTTACATTAGAAAGATTCATACCATCTCTGTCATTACCTGTGCTTCGTATCTAAGTTTACGAATCCCCCGGGTTGACAAATTAAGTGTTGAGGAGTTTGCTTAAGTGTAATTCCCGCACCCAACATTTTGGCACCGTTGCCGGGCACGCGATTTGATTTGGTAAGAATTTTATGATTATGCAATAGAGGTAATTTTTCTTTATTTTTGCAGTGTTGTTTATTTGAAGGAATTTTACTGGTGTTAATTGATTTCTAACAACATTTTTTAGAAATTGTTTGTTTTTATTTTTTTTCTTTTCTTTTGAAATGAATGCCTAGGAAAGGTAAGGGTTTGAAGCCCACTAAGGGCTGAAATAATTCTAAAAATAATTTTCATATTGGGTCTCCTTCTGTCAGCAGGAAGCCCAATCCAATTCAAACCCATCACGCAGGAACAATCCACTTGGATTCTGGTAATAACAGCTCAGGTGTGGATCAACCTATGGAGAGCGGTACAAGTAAGAAGGGAACAATGGTGGACCAAGAAGATCATTTGGAAGGGACTGGTGACAACCAGGTAAGTGAAGGAAAATCCACTTTTGTGTTTCCAATTGTGGATCCTGATACTGTGTCACAGATGAAGAATATTCCACCATCATCTCTCCCTCATTTCCATGGTAAAGTTCATGAAGATCCTGACTCTTTTCTATATGAGTTTGATATTTTGTGTAGAAGCTATGATTATGCAACTGAGGCTCAAAAGTTAAGATTATTTCCTGTTACCCTCAAGGACTCAGCTCTTCGATGGTTTATGGGGTTAGGAGGAAACACCATAACCTCTTGGGATCAGATGAAGAGAGTATTTTTGTCTAAATATCAAGAATATTGCAAAACTCGGGACATGTAGGATGAAATTTTTACAATCATACAAGATGATGATGAAATGCTTGAATATTATTTGGAAAGATTTCTGTATATTTTACAAAGGTAAAAACTTAAGATTGATCTTAGCACTATTAGAAACTTGTTCTTAAGAGGACTTACTGATAATGCTAGAAATAATTTGAATATGTTAGGACAAGGTGATATTTGTCAGCAAAATTTTAATCAAATTTGTGAATTATGCCGGAAATTTTCAAGAAACTAGTACAGATCCGGTAGAGGAACTCAAAATAGAAATAGAAAAACTGAATCTACTGATGCTATGATTATTGGACTAGAAAATAAAATGGAAAAAATGAAAATTGATATAATGAACACTGTTACCAAACAGTTAGACTCTTTAAAATTTCAATAGAAACTCATAAAGGAACAAGATTCATTGTGTATTTTATGTCCTAAATGTAGAGATAAACATCCTCCTAAAGAGTGTCCTCTTAATTTGAAAGAAAATAATAAGTGTGTTATTTGTGCAGAAGACCATATCACAGAAAAATATCCCTCTATACCAGGACTTAAAGTTGTATTTACAAAAGGGCAGCCTGAAGCTGAATACTTGAATGCTATGGGAGCAAGAAGGAATTGGCCTCAGGTAGGTACAGGTATGGCTTCTGAATTTTCTCCACACTATTTTGGTTATAATTCGCATCCATATTCTTATCCTAACTCTCATCAAAAGTGGAAGTATCGGAACCAATATCAGCATGGGCAACCTTCTCAACCATGGAAAAAAGGTTGGAGAGGGCCAACTCATTCTCCATATTCCTACCAGCCACCTATGCAGTCATGCCCATCTACACATGCACCTTATTCAATGCCTCAACTTTCGAGTCAGTCCACTCCACCATTGCCTTTACCTCCACCTTTTCGACCTCCTCAGTTTCCTGCTCAACCTATGCCCAATCCTAATAATAATAAAGCAATGCAAATGATCTATGTAACAAACCCACCTTTACCAGTCGAATACCAGTCTATTTCAGTTGGGGTTCATGATATTCAATTAAGATCGGGAAGGACTGTAACATCAGAAAATTAGAAGCAACCTATGGTGATTGTTGAAGAGAAAGGAGAAGAGGAAACTCTCCACCATTCTTCGAAAGCTATCACTAAGCAGCCCTTACCCTATGAATCCTTGCCATCTTCTTCCAACCAGCCTCCCTTCCCAGAGAGGCTAGTAATGGAAAGGAGTGAGCCTATTTCTAAGACTGGTTTGGCATCTAAGCTTCGAAATATTTTCATTAAGATAACTTTGCTTGAAGCAATCAAAGAGATCCCCATTTGTACTAAGATTATTAAGGAAATCTGTCTCAAGAAACCTAGGAGGAAGAGATTGGAACCCCGAATCATTCAATTTTTTGGTAGGGCAGCAGAGTTGATGATGGGATGTGTGTCTGTGGAAAAATATACTGATCCCAGAAACCCTGTTGTCTCAATTTAGATTGGTAATGTCCTTGTCTCTAATGTTCTTATAGACCTGGGGGAAGCCATTAATGTCATGACTAAGCAAACCATGGATCAACTTCGGTTATCTCATCTTCGCCCTACTCCCACTGTGCTTGAATTAGAAGATAGATCTAAAATTAAGCCAGAAGGAGTATTGGAAAATGTGATCATATCATTATATTCTTGGGAATATCTGCTGATTTAATTGTGCTTGAGCCAAAAAACCCAGTAGGAGGACATCCCTTGATCTTGGGTCGACCATGGCTTGCTACGACTAATGCATATATTGGATGTCGTTCCTGTGACATGTATATCTCACATGGAGATTCTAGGAAGAAAGTTACCTTATACCCCCCTGCTAGATCCATTCAGGACCTTCGAGATACTTTATGGTTGGATCAAAGAAGTGATGAGGAGACTCAGTCTATTTCCCTTATCCATCATTATACTAGGTCTTCAAAAGAAGATGAGATTACAAGATTTCCTGAATAATATAGACATTATGCCTAATTATGAGCCTTTGAGCCAAATTTTTAGCCTAGATTTTCAAGAAAATCATGATTCTCATTCTTCTGTACCACTGCATTTGACCACTCCCTTAAGTACTCCTAAGCCTGCTGCCACTCTTGTTGAGATTAGTCTTGGTAAATCCTTGCATATTAGTTCAGGTTTGGACTCATCTCAGCAAGAGCAGCTTGTGAATTTGTTGCAAAACCATCTTAGTGCCTTTTCTTGGGGCTATGAAGATATGAAGGGTATCCCTCCTGAAACTTGTACACACCACATCTATATTCAGGAAGGAACCCGACCTCTCTGACAACCTCAAAGGTGAATGAATCCAACTCTAAGAGACATTGTGAAGGAATAAGTACAAAAAATCTTAGATGATGGTTTTATTTATCCTATTTCCGACAGTCAGTGGGTCTCTCCATTAGTACTAGTACCTAAGAAATATGGAAGATGGCGTATTTGTATTTATTATCGAGAATTGAATAAAGCCACTCTTAAAGATTAATTCCCTCTCCCTTTCATTGATTAGGTGCTTGATACCCTTGCAGGAAAGAAATATTTCTCCTTTTTGGATGGCTTCAGTAGTTATAACCAGATACAGATTGCACTTGAAGATCAGGATAAAACTACTTTTACATGTCCATGGGGGACATTTTCTTACAAAGTGCTTCCCTTTGGTTTATGTAATGCCCCGGCTACCTTTCAAAGGCCAGTCCTTGCTATTTTTACTGATCTAGAATTTGTAGAAATTTATATGGATGAATTTTCTGTGTTTGGTGATTCTTTTCAGAAAGCTCTAAAAAATATGGAGAAAGTACTTGTTCATTTTCAGGAAGCCCATCTCACTTTGAGTGATAAGAAATGTAGATTAATGTGCAAAGCGGGAGTGGTGCTTGGCCATTTGATTTCTGAAAAAGGTATCCAGGTTGATCCGAAAAAGATTGAAATCATTTTGAATCTTCCTGCACCCAAAACTCAAAGGGAAGTAAGAGGTTTTCTAGGACATGCTAGTTACTATAGAAGATTCATTGAAATTTTTTCAAATATAGATGCTCCTCTTTTCTGACTTCTAGCTAAGGATAGTGAATTTTCTTGGTCCACGACTTGCCAATAGTCTTTTGAAACATTGAAGGAAAATTTGGTACATGAACCAGTTTTGCGAGGTCCAAACTGGTCCCTGCCTTTTCACAATTCCTCTGATGCTTCGGATTTGGCTATTGGCACAACTTTAGGACAAGAGGAAAATAAGCAATCCTATGCTATTTATTATACTAGTAAAAATTTGTCTTCTGCTGAATTGAATTATACAGTTATAGAGAAGGAGTTTTTAGCTATGATTTTTGCAATTAATAAGTTCAGACACTATATTACAGGATATGAAGTATTTGTACATATTGATCATTCCGCGATTAAATGTTTGATGAACAAACCATTGACAAGCGGTAGAGTGACTAGGTGGTTACTATTGTTACAGGAGTTTAATGTTACTATTGTTGATAGACTTGGGAAATCTAATGTTGTAGCCGATTTTATTTCTAGATTAGATAATCCTGGTGAAGTAACTCCTGTTAATGATGATTTTCCAGATGAATATATTTTTGCTATGCCTACAGATTCTCCGTGGTTCGCTGACATTGCTAATTACTTGCTTATTGGGAAGACACCTTATCCGGATTTACGAAGGAACACAACAGAATAAACATATAACCATAAATACAAAGATGCAGTGGAAATAACACTTCATTTCAATAATATCAAAGAACTGAAATTTACTTACAGACAGAATAGAAATAAAACTAGCTAGGGCGCTGGTAGCTATCTTTGAGAAGAGATGTGGCAGCTACAGGCCTCTGAACTGAGTTACAATGAGGCTCGAGGGCCTATTTATTATTTAGACACAATGGGAAATCCTCAACAGCCAAAACCCTAACCCTAGGAGATGAAGCGCCAAAACTATGGGCCTCATTTGGGTAAATTGGTGTTTCAACTTCCTAGGGGCGTAACTTTGGCATACGATCTCTGTTTGACGCGTACCATACCTCGTTAGAAAGATATATCTGAGGAATACAAATTTTGAATGTGAAACATCAATCCATAGACCCATGTTGCTCTCCGTTTTCCCAAAAAACGTCGTTTAGGGCCTCAAAATGGCTTCAGAAGTTCACGACCCGAAAAACTGCTAAAAATAGTAAGTTGAGCTGAAACTGAAAAATTGAAAGAGACAATGGTGGGGCCCCAAGTAGAATAGGTGGGTGACCACCAATATCCACTTGGATCAACACCACCCCACTTTTCCGCTCGTGAAAAGCGGAATATTATTTAGAAAAGTGTTGCATATTCCTGGATTCAAGGAGACCTATTTTACACTGGTCGAGATCTGATTATCCGTAGATGTGTAAGAGGGGAGGAAGTGTTTGAAATATTTAAATCTGCTCATGATGAACCTTGTGGAGGCCAATTCGCTGATAAGCGGACTGCATATAAAGTAGTACGTGTTGGTTACTTTTGGCCTTCCTTGTTTAAGGATGCCAAACAGTATGTCAGGCCATGTGATAGCTGTCAACGACTGGGCCAGCCTAATCAAACCAATGAAATGAATTTATTCCCCCAAGTTATGATTGAGCCTTTTGAAAAATGGGCTATTGATTTTATAGGGCCAATAAATCCAACATCTTTAGGTAAAAAGCATATTATGGTTTGTATAGATTTTGTTACAAAATGGGTAGAAGTTAAAGCTGTTTCTTTTGCTACAGAAAAAGTTGTTGTTGATTTTATTTTTTCTGAAACCTTTACTAGATTTGGTGTGCCTAGAGAAATTGTTTTTGACAATGGTCCGCAGTTTATTTCTAATCTATTACAGGGCGTGATGGAGCAATACAAGATCCGGCACAGGAAATCCACACCGTATCACCCGCAAGCAAATGGCCAGGTAGAATCTACTAACAAAGTGATCGAGTCCATTCTTACAAAGACAGTCAATATGCATCGGAAAGACTGGGCTGAAATATTACCAGAATATTTGTGGGCATATAGAACCACTTGGAGAAATAGCAAGGGACATACACCATATGAGCTGATATATGGCAAACAGGTTCTGTTACCAATTGAGTTCCAGATCAAAACCTTTAGAACTGCAGTTCAGTTAGGACTAGATGTCTCCAAGGCACAACAACAAAGTCTTCTACAATTAAATGACTTAGATGAATTTCATAGAGATGTTGTTCAGTAGAACATCCTAATTCAACAGCAACATAAAAGGTGGCATGAGAAGACTATTCAGAAAAAGTAGTTCCAACCAGGTGATTGGGTACTCCTCTATGATTCTGGATTTAAAATTTTTAAAGGAAAGTTCCATACACGTTGGATGGGACCTTATGAAGTGATCCGAGTATTCGAGAATGGAGCAGTAGAAGTCAAAACTATTGATGGACAAGATTCAATATTCTTGGTAAATGGGCATAGATTAAAGAGACATTTTCAGCCACTTGCCAAGTAATATTTTACACAGCAAGTCCAACAAAAATTTGGGACAGTAGTGGTAAAAAATAAAACCAACCTTTTGAAAACATGAACTCTTCTTCTTCTCAAAAGAAAAAAATAAATTTAATAAAAAAAAATATAAAAAAAGTAAAGAAAAAATATTTTCCTATAATTGTGAAAATCAGTTCGCTGACATGATTGCAGAAGGGTCAACCTGAAAACCAACTTGCTGACAGGGAGATCAAAAATTTCTAATAAAAAGAGAATGTTGCTTGATCATTAGATAGGCTCGCAACCACCGAGTAAAAATAGGTTCAACAGACATTTATACATTGGGGTAATTAGCATGGATATTTTTATTCAATAAACATTTAATTCTCGCTGCAGTTATTTTTTCTTGCACCAGTGTAGGCAGACCTTCCAGCAAATTTTCTGCCTTTCTTCATATCCCATTTCATAATATTCCCTCAGTTTTCTTCTTGAAATCCTAGAATGATTAACCTTCCCACATTCTTCTGAATTTACCCTACCCGCTTCATAAAAATCCCACTTTACCCTTGAATTTTTTTCCCTATCCCACTTCTGTTTATCCCCTCTTTGGTACTATTCCTGGAGTCCCTGTAAAAAAATTCCTTCCCATTTTGAAAATTTCCCCTTTCCTTCTTCTTTGTTCCCCCATGAATTCATTGCAGGATCTCATACATAAAGAGAAAAAATATGCCCTGAAGCATCAAGGAAGGGTGAAGCAAATTTTCAGTATCAGTTGAGGGAAGCTATGCTAGAAGTCCAACCTATATTCTACTTAAATTCTCTGTTCTCTTTTTTAGACAATATGCTTGCATTAGTGCAAGCATATTGTCCTATATAACAATATAAGAAAAATGGTTCCAGCAGAGCAGTACAGTAAGCGGTGTAAACAGATCGATGCAAGTATGCACCTTGACAGAAACAATGTACAATTTGTTTTTTGAGCATATGTCATAAGAAGTGGTCATCATAGAAGTTTACAAGAAACATTTTTCACTTATTTTATAATGTACTTATGCTATCATATTAACTAGGAGAAAATTATTTAAAGTACAAAGTGTTTTTAGTTAAGAATCATGATCATTTTTAATAAATGCTAAAGTTTTTTGAATTATAAAGGAATACATAAATGTTTAAACCATTGCTTGGATATGATTACTCTTTCCGCCATGATCCTAAACATCCTTCACTTATGGTGATTACCTCACTTATTCGTTAAACACATTGCCGCAAGTACCAATCCCGCATGATTCTAAACATGCCGCGCATCTACGGCTATTTTGGTGGGATGGATCAGTGATAAGATAGAAGGGATGGTGGATGGTTGATCCCTATCTATAAAGAGTTATTTTTTCCAGTATTGCATGCAATTTTTTTGACTGTTCATAACTGTAAAGAAAAGATGCCACCTGTTAGATGTGAACCATCGTCCCTTAGTGAGGTAGATCAGACCGTCGAGTTTCGCAATAGTCTTGCACTATTGCGAGACTCAGGATTTCTTCTGTTTTTGCAGAAATTTGATGGGCACAATAGTGAAGTGGCCCTACAGTTCACACAGAGTTTTAAAAACAATTGTGTAAAGATTGGGCCCCTGAGATTTAAAGTCACAGAAAAATGAATAGTAGCAGCGACGGGCTTACAAAACACTGGTGTGCAGTACTTTGAAAATCAGAAGCTTGAGAGGAAGCACTGGCACTGTTTCATTGTTGATAAAGACATGAACATAAACTGGAAGAAAGGAGTTCCACGCAGCGCCATACTGGGACAATCGCTGTACCTCCTTTTTATTCTCCATAAATTCATGACTTGTGAGGGGAGGTACTCCCTCACCTTTGTCTATCATTTTAGGATGCTGAAACACCTTGAACCCGACCAGCACGTCCGGTGGAGGATGGATTTCACTTAATTTTTGCTTAGGAGTTTAGAAAAGATGGCCAAGGGCGTGCAGGTAGCACGGGCGGACCAGGCCGATAAGAAATTGTATCATCACGGCCTGATCAAAATATTGGTCCAGAAACAATTGAAAATTAAGGGTATGACCTGGAAGGAGTTGCTGAAGTAGCTAGACAAAAAGCCCTTTGCAGGAAAGAAGATAGCTGCTGAGAAGAAAACAACTACCTCTGCCAGCATGAGAAAGGGTCCAAGCGTAAAGAGAAGTCCTTCTTGCACCAATGCAAGAAGGAAATGAACTGGGAAATTAGCAGAAGAAAAGGGCCCATCTCCAAAGAAACAGAAGATAGCAGGTGCACCTGTCGAAGAAACTCCTCCGACGCCCCCAGCGCATGAACATACCACTGAAGAAGATGATTTGCTGTCAGTCCTTGCAGACGTAGCAAAATCTGTGGAAATTAAAGATGACACTCTGTTGGCCGACTTTATTAAGGGCTGGAAAAATAATGAAGAACCTGGTGCAGAATCGCAGTCCCCACAGAATGTTGAATCCCCACCTGCACCAGTGCAAGACGAACCAGAACCAGAAGAACCGACATAGGAAAAGGAAGAATTGACACAAGAAGAAAAAGAACTGGCACAGAAAGAAGAAGAACCAGAAGAGTTATAAGAAGAGGAAGAACCAAAAGAGTTAGAAGATGAAGAAGAGCCGGAAGAAGTAGAAGGAGAAGAAGAAGAACCGGAAGAGCAAGAAGAAGAAGAAGAACCGGAAGAGTTAGAAGAAGAAAAAGCATTGGAAGAGAAATAAGTGTTTACTGAAATTTCGAGGGATACTTAGGTCCTTGAAGAAAATGCAGCCCCTGTTGAGATAGAAAAGGAAGAATATTCGGTAGCTTCTGCTACTCGGATACTTGAGCTTGAGCTTCAAGTACAGAATTTAGAGCAGCTCGTAGCCAAAACGCAAGAGGAAAAATAACAGAATAAAGAAGAGTTCATGGCGAGGATCCAAAAGAAGAAAGGAGAAGTTAGGGTATGGAAGTACCGTGCTTCACAATGTTTTGGACGGCTTAAAAAGGTGACTAATAAATTGAAGAACAACAAAAAGATGAAGTCTGAAACACTACAGACTGATGATAGTATGCAGGAGCAGGAGTGAGCTAGAACGCTCAAAATTTTGGAGTTTTTTGTAGAGGTAAAGAGTTGTGTGGGGACACAAAACAACTTAGGGATGGGAGGATGGTAGCCCCCTAATTTTCTCTCTTTTTACCACTTTTCTCTTCCTAAATTATAACCATTTACTCCTGTTTCACCTCCTTTATGCAGCCTCATCCTGCACCAGTCCAAGCATGGTGACACATTTCGTATAAACCATTATTTTTTGTGTTTTAATTCAATTTAGCATTAATTAAATATTTATCACATGATTTATTATTTCTAAATCACATTTGTAAATAATCGATATCTCCAAAGGTTATGTTATTGTTAAAGTGCTTATCGTGACCGCTGATCTTAGTGCAGGATCGGATCTGCACTATTTCCAGCACAACAGATCTTCGCGGCAGATCCGAACCTCCTCAATCACTGCTCCATATTAATCCATTTTAGCCACGACAGTGAATGATTCAAGGGTAGCTGAGACTAATCAGTGAAGGGAGAAAGCTGGTTAGCTATAGCCAGTTTTGCAAAACCGTCTTATATTGAAGGCCGAGTCTAAATTCTGCATTTTGTTATGAATTAGTTGAACGATCTGTTTTGGCCTTTGGCCAATAGATCTATATAATGTAAAGTGTAAATAGGACCTAGAGGAGAATTTTGGGGAGTAGATTTTATATTGAAGTCGATAGGTGGTAACCAGTCTTTTGTTATCGCCCGAATCTAGGCTGGACATTGTATCAACGTATGTATTCTCCTCAATAAATAAATAAAAGTTTTTTCCACCTCATGTTTCAGAAATTATGTTTTTGTTCTTTTAAAGTGATGAATTAATTGGTTTACTAAGCAGCATTTAATTTAAGAAGGGAAACGCGCTGGTTGGCTAGGGCCCATCCAACCCAACACGTTTACCCTATTTTCTGTTTCCTGTAATGTGTGTTTAAATTATTAAAGTGTGATTCGATTTTCAGCACATGCATTCTTGTGTTATTGAAAATGGATCTGTCGTGTGAAGTAGTTACATTTTATTTCCTTGCAAATTACTTTCTTGCATTTACTTTCAGATTGGATTTTCTCGTCTGGTACAAGCAGGAGAAGCAAACCTGCACTAGGCATGTTGGTGTGACATTTCCTTTTTCTTGCAGTTCTGTTTATTTGGTTTTACACCACTTGGTACAAGCAGGAGAAGCAAACCTGCACCAATGCATGTTGGTGTGACATTTCGTTTTCCTGCAGTTCTGTTTATTTGGTTTTCCACCGCCCGGTACAAGCAGGAGAAGAAAACCGACACCAGTGCATGTTGGTGTGATGCAACAAGTTTTCTTAATCTACTTTCCATGATTTTCTTTCTTTCTTTAAACATTTACGACAAGATAAATGATTGTTTCTTTACTCCTGCATTTTATTAAAATCAGAAACATTCACTTTTATGTGTGCAATTTGATTTGATAGTAAAATAGCACTTACATTAATTGAACACTTGTTTTAAGGATTAAAAGCTAAGTGCAGGAAGCTCTGATCAGGTGCAGGAAATAGTTTCTTGCCATAGGATCCAAGTGCTCTGAACATTGAAAAGTTTGAGCCCTTGCATGAATTAAAAAGCCTTCAGTAAAGACACAATTTATACCTTCTACATAACTCTCTGATCCTGCACTAGTGCAGGACAAATTAATGCAAGAAGGAAATATTTAAGAAAGTAGGTTAAGGGCCCATCTAACGAGACTGCTAAGGTGTCTCTGCTAAATAAGAATACACAATCAGTAGATTAAGCAACCATTAGCTGAAGTTATTGCCTTTTATCTTTAATTCTCTTTTGCAAATTCATACTTTCTCGTTCCAGTCTTAGATTATTTTTTGATGGTTCAAGTTGCCTTTTTCTCTTTTGATTTGATTATGAAATATTTCCCTTAAGAAAGTATAGATTTACATTAGAAAGATTCATACCATCTCTGGCATCCCCCGGGTTGACAATTTAAGTGTTGAGGAATTTTATTAAGGGTAATTCCTGCACCCAACACTTGTTTGAGGCCATAAGGTTGGATTGCACTCCAATGGGATCATCCTACATAACCACCAATGTTTGTGGCTTCCCAGATCTCAACCATAGTGAAAACATGGAGTCTAGGGTATTGGCAAAGGTTATCATGGTTGTGGTTTCATGGGGTTTGACCTCTACAAGAATATTTTGATAGAATTTATTGAATCTCTTTGTAAATTATTCCAATGAATCATCAATATTATTCTTTAAAGCCCCAAAATCTGTGAGATAATATAGGTAATCCTTCCATTAACCCCATTTTTTGACAAGCACTTCCTACAAAGCATCTATTCCTATTATTGAATTTGGTGGAAAATTTCTGAACAATTTTCGAGCTTCGCGAACTAAGCTTTGAACAAAATGTCTTGACCATACATCTTCATATTCAATGTTTTGGTCATCATCATAACTATAGAAGGCAACTAGATGTTCTTCAATAGATACTCCTTCTCCCTCCCCTGTGTCTTTGGGAAAATATTTCAGATAATCCCCTTGAGGAAGAGGATGCAAAGGTTGAGGAAGGGAAAGTGGTGCATATCTTGCTGTAACAATCTTCCGCATCACTGTAGGAGCAGGATGAGCCATGAATTGCTGGGGTATAAATGGAAGACTTGTTGATACATAAGTTTGAATGCTGGAAATTTTAATTTGTGGTGTTGAAAACAATGGATTTTCAAAGAAATGGACAACAGAACATTTTATTTCAATCTCTCCAAGGCAATTAGTTTCATATGTTGATTCTTGAAGGATCAGGGCAACTTCAAGTTTGTTTTGTTGGGCTAAAAATTCAAAGAGATTAAAATTCAAATTTTCAGAAAGGTTATCTCCACCTTGATGAGAAGAAGATAATCCAACAATTGGGTTTTGAGACAAATGAAAATACTCCTGTTGTGGGCTCAAGGAGGACTGACATTCAGGATGAGTTTGAAGAAAACTCAAAATTGTTTTAATGTCTTCCTCAGTTAAAATAGCTCTATCTAGGAAGGGTAATTCCCATTCTGTCAACACAAAGGTTTCTAGTTTTTGTTTTTTTCACTGACACCTAAAAACTTTGATTTATCTACTTTCACTAGAATAATACTTATTTCTGATTTACTAAGTGATGACTGAGAGATAATTTCAGCTAAAACTAGGCTAACATCATCTACTTTTCCATTTATGGAAGTAGTTTCAACTTGAAATATTTCAGGAGATTGCTTTGAAACTGAAATTTATTTAGGTTGTGAGACAAATGATGGTACCTTTTCTTTTCGAATGTACTTTGAATGCAACATTTTCACTGAATGTGATGCAACTTCAACTAATTTCTGTTTCCCTCTTGCATTCTTAATAATATTCTCTGGGTTAGAAACTGGAATCACAAGAGGTGATCTCTGATTTCTTCTTCTGGTAGGTAGTCTTGAAACCCCTTGTCCTCTTTGTGGAGTTGCCAGGTGACCCAATTACAATCAGAAATAGTGACTAGTCTTTATTCACGTTTAAAAAATAGTACTAGGCATTCATGCAAAAAATTTGGGAGAATATTAAGTTAAGAATCTTCATCTCCTAATAGACACACCAAAAGATGTTAGTGCTGGAATCAACACTTGGATTGTGACAAGCGCTTAACCAGACACATCTTGAGCTCAAGGGATTTTCTTATAATTTGATTAAGTTTTTTGGAAGGTGGTTGGGTATCACACACACTTAAAGAGATTTTGAAGAACTAAGAATCTCTCACACATATAAGGGCACTGATGTATACTATTGTAGAAATATTAGGCTTGTAGCTTAATGGTTAGGAAATAGAGAATAATAGTAGCTATGTTAAACATAGGTCCACTATTAAGAGGAAATGATGAAACATATTCTAGACTTGAAATGTACAGTGAAAGAAAGTTATAAAAAGACTTATAAAAGTATCACTCTACAATATTTGAAGTATCCTATTACATAGAAAGATTTCAACTAACATGGAAATACCAATTAGGAATGCTTGGAATATCAAGACTGGCAAAAAAAAATTGCTCCTGTATGCTTGTTTAAAATACTTACAAGAATATGAAAGAGGAATAAATTCAACCTCAAGATATGACCGTGAACTTTCCTCAGTTAATATTAATTCTGGAATGCTTGATAACAAGACTTACAAAAACAAACTAATATTGTATGAAGATTCACAGTATTCATAGTAACATAAGGCATAACTATGTAAATCATAATCTAGAATGAACTATTGAATAATAGAAACACATAAGAAGATGAAAAATACACACACCATACATATAGTGAGTACTCAAGAGTGATTTTGGATATATTATGTATTCAAAAATATAACATATTATGCAATCAAACGTATAACCAATGAACCTTTTTCTCCTTGCATTACAAAGTTTATATACAAAAAAGGAGTTCTGTAAAAAGCCTCCATAAAAAGTGAAAATATGTTTCTGAGACTTTATTACAACCCTCCACATATAGTAGAGCTTATCCAAAGCATAAAAAGAAAACTGAAATAGAAATGAAGATAGATCATGGTAGCATGGAGCTCGAGGTGGCTGAGTTGAGGTGGTTGAGTGCTCCTCGTTTCTTGGAAAAAAATGCCTCCACAAAAAGTGCAATCTACTAACTGAAAAGAACACTTGTACCCTTATCTACAAAAGTGAAGGAGAAACTAACTGAAAGGAGTAACCAACTGGAAGATAACCACCTTTCAGGTGAGCAACACCTCTTGTCTTAACAGGTCTTCAATATTCGAATAAAAATAAATACCTTGATCAAGATAAGAGATGTGTCTTTAAGATTTGAGGAGGTGTTGTTATATTTGGTGATAGATATCAAAATATTTTAAAACAAGTGTTGCCAGAAATTCCTAAAAACTTGTAAATGCCTCTGAAATCCTTCCTATGCTTTCGAAAGTGTGCTGATACTGGCCACATATCGAGATGAGAGTGGAGGGGATTGAGTTGAAGCGCGAGAATGGAAAGTAAGCGAAAGGCATGGGAATAGAAAAATAAGTGGGATAAGATATTAAGTGGAATAATAATATGCGGGAGGGGTAAGTGCATTAAAATATATCACAATTGTATTCACAGAGTGGAGCGAAGTGAATACATTATCGAGGCATAATTGCAATGTGATATATCGCAATCGCAAGACGGAGGGCCTATCACACATTGGGGATTGGAGGATTATAGAATTTCACAATGGGTATCACAATCGCAATCGCAATCGTAAGAGGATATCAAAATCAGGTAACGGAGCAGGCAACAAGACCTGGTAACAAATAATCTACGATCTGCGATTGTGATATAAGCGTGAAATGAGGTGGGTCATCTTAATATATCACATCAGAGTTCAGAGCAGGAAACACAAGTAATAAAGTATTTTTAAGATTATGATGGCGATAAGTGGTAAGGCAGAAAGGTCAACGGGGCAGAAAAATTGAATACATTATCGGAATCACAAATTGGGAGTGGACAAGTGAATGTGGTAAGGTGAGTGGAACTGCGATTATGTGATTGGATAGGTGACATGGAAGGGAAATGTGTGCTAGTGTTATCGCAATCAGGGGTTTTTTGGAAGTGGTAGCAAATGATAACAAAGGGATTGTGAAATAAGGTAAGGTGGGTCCACAAAGAAAAACAATAGTGCAGTATGATGTGGATGTAGGCGGGTCCCACTGTTATTGCAATCAGGGATTTAAGGAGGCAAGATTAAGTGAATGCACCCAGAATTTGCGATTTGCGATGAATTAGGTCCTATTAATGGTTTTAAAGTGGAAAAGTAATAAATAATAGAAATGTAATAAAGTGGTCCAAAGCATAAAAAAGGAGTTTTGAAGTGTTTAAATACTACATGAGTGTAAGAAAGGAACCCGACAGTGAGATAACATAATTGAATTTGGAAGGTTTAAAGTGGATTTAAATGGAATTTGAGCGCTGGTTGCGTAACCTTAGCAAACAAATAAAAAACCTTTTAATGTATCCTCTGACGAAAAATAATCACCTTTCAGGTGAGAAACACCTCTTGTTTTAGCAGGTCTTCAATATTTGAATAACAGTGCTTGTTTCACTTGAATAATGTTTCCTTTGTCTCCTTGTACCAATTTTGCAGGTAATTGCTACCTTTTGAAAAAGGCATATATTCCTGTGTTATTTGTAAAACCAAAACTTTTGAAGAATATAATTGTCTCTCAAGGAAAGAGCAGCTATCCCTGTGTTATTTTTAACAAAAATGATGATTATATCATTATACCTTTAGCCTCAGATAGGAATATCATGGTGAATGAATAAGACTTTTCAAGTTAAATTGATGACCTTAACCACTGAGAGCAGTTAAAAGACATTTTATTAAAAGAGACATTAACCTGATGACTCGATAACCTAAACAAACTATTGGACTCAGAATTATTTTTTGGACTTTGTTAAAAAGTGATAAAGACTCATATGTTTTGAATCTCTAGGGCTCTCCTACATAGGTTAGGAGACAAGAGAGGATCAAAGACACGACTTACAATGACGACTAGACTTTGAAAAGTTTTGAAAAATTGTAGTGCTAACACCACTAATGAGATTTTTCTACCTATTTTTCAATTGGTAGCTTGTTGTCTTCCTACGTTTTTCCTACTTCATGTTTCTGTACTACCTATTTCTACAGCTATTCCACCTGTGCTTTAATTCTAAAGCAGTGGGCATTGAAAGCTCATTGAACCAATTTATGCTTGGGGTTTCAGCCTAGTTTGTAGAGGATGTGCTCAAAATGTCATATGGGGCCGACATGGATACCTTGAAGTTTTTCCAGCGGATTGGTTTAAGGCTTGGTAGGAAGCACAACCACCTTGCATGGAATTTTCTCGTGGATTGTTTGGGCAAAGAAAAATTGTTTGATGTGATGTGGTACTGCATTAAGATAATGAAGAACGAGGGCATCATGTCCATGGATACCATTTCCTCTATGTTTGGTAATTATGCACAGGCTGGTAGGATTGAGCAATCGAGTATGACGTTCGATGTTCTAGACCAATATGGATGCCGGAAGGATGTCGTCGTGCTAAATTATTTTCTAGGTGCATTGTGCAGGTAAAATCATGTTAATTTGATCATGGAATTCTTTGATAAGATGAAAGATAAAGTCACCCCAGATGCTGACATGTATGTGTTGCCGCTGGAGGGATTCGAGAATGAAGGTGATGTGAGTAAGGCTAAAACTACCTTTCGGAAAATGATCATCGGCGTTGGATGGCTTCTGAGCAACACATCGACTTATAATGTATTCTTAACCAATCTCGTCAATTTCTCTCAAGTCAAACTTATTTCACACATTTAGTCTGATTTTGCAAAGGTCTTGCTCTGATTTTTCAAAGAATTAGTTTGGGTTTAAGGATTTTTCTTGGAGGTACATTCAGAGGACATTTTTGTAAAGGATTGTTTTGGGTTTAAGGAATTTTCTTGGAGGTACATTCAAAGGAAATTTTTGCAAATGATTGTTTTGAGTTTAAGGAATTTTATTGGAGGTACATTCAAAGGACATTTCTTGGAGGTATGTGATACATTTTTTGGATGTTTTTTTGGCTTCATTTTTTTTGAAGGTGTTGTCAACCCTAGAGACAGCCTTGAGTTGTGAAAGACCAGTGCCTAGGACATCTTATACAACAAGAAGCATATGATATAATATGGGAAGTTATCAGAAAAAGGCTCTCATGCTATCTCTTGTAAACATGAAGGTTAACTTGAATGGGACCAAAAATTTCAGAAGCTTGACACAGGGAAAGCAATACTGCAGAGGCAAGGTGTGAAAATTTAATACAAGTGCATCAGAAAATTCAAAGGAAGCTTACTATAAAGAGGGCTAGGTTCTAAAATACCTCATAGAGATGAATAATCAGAAGGTGTTTACTACGTATGAAAGATTGAGATAATACTAACTGTCATTGAGATGATATCCAGAAACAAATATCAACATGTAATGGGCTTACAAAATTAAGAATCCATACATGACAATAGCATTTTAAAAATAACATCCCATAGAAGCTAATATAGCAAAAGTATGGTTGGAGTGGAAAATGAAACATTATATCACGCCTGAGCCATATTTAAAGCGCTTGACAGGTTCTAGCAGGAGTATCAATTAGGATAAATTCATACCAAAAACCAATGAGCCACTCGCATTCTAGAACATGATACAAGTGAAATGGATGAAAACGAGATGAACAATTAAACTATCACATATAGGGGAGAGTTACAAACTGTGAAGCACAAAGACTAGAATCCTCATTAAATATGGAACTCCTCATCACTGAAACCTGATGGAATCTTTGCATTCATATGAAAGTTCAACAAAATGCATACAAAATTCTCTCACAGCATATTTTTCTGAAAATCTGGAACCCTTTTTTCTCTTTAGTTGTTGTTTATATAAAAGCCTCAGAAACATGAGCAAGAAGATATTTTTGGGAAAAATATCTTCCTCGCGTGCTTGTAATCAGTTTGAGGTCTCCATCAAAAATAACCAAAATTCATGATGAGGAATAGGGGCTTCTCATCATTGACAGTTAGGCTCACGGCTGTTTTAAACCGAAATATTAAACAATAGTTTTTGACAAAAAGTAAAATGCAGGAGTGGAATGTGAATTCCACTTGAAAGTTAAAAGTAACAAAATAAAATGAAAGTAAAAGGCCATTAGGGACGAATCATGAATTGAAAATGTTCACGGACGAGATGGAGTCGAGGCGGTCACTGACATAGGTGGTGGAACGTTGGCTAATGAGCTGGTGACCAGGCCGGCATACTGGGTGCATCTCTGCTGACTCTCTGCTGCAGGTTCGGGCATTGTTGCGAATCCTTCCACCTTGATATAAGCTTCGATGAGGTTGTCGAACTTACATCGGTGGGGATTTTATACTTTACCAAATGGAGGAGAGAAAATTCTTGGGGGAGCTTAACCGGGTGGTTTTACTTGAAAGTATATCTGTCCGGTCTATCTCTTCCTGGAGACGTGCTTCGTACCCTGATAATGACTGTAACACGGTAGGAGTGGTGGGATCCCAGCATGACGGGGGGCAATTAGGTATGAACCGTCGGATCCCAAGAGATCAACGGTTGCGATCTAATCGCATCGGAGCAAAGCGGGGCCGAAACTCCGATGGAGAAATATGAATGAACAGGGCGATGCAATGAGGACCGTTGATCTAACTTGGATGGACAGTCATGATTTGGATTGGCAGATCGCAATCGAGGAAGGTAGCGAGTGACACATTTAAGAACTTGCGATTGGCGATGCGTGATTGAGCGCCAACCTTCTGATCTGGAACAAGATCGATGGCGGAGACTCAATCGGCGAGGAGACGGACGGGGGTAAATGAGTGGAGTGGGAGAAACAAGGGCCGTCGGATCAAAGGGAAATCGACGGTGGAGATTACAATCGGAGGATCGTAATCGAGGAGTGCGGCGGGCGAAACACTTTAAAAGTTTCGATTGCGATTGGTGCGGTGGTGCGATGGGCACGATAGGACTTGCGCAGACTGTCGGATCCATATAGATCGACGACAGGTATTACACCCACGCTCCACAGACCATAAAACCATCGCGGCGGAAAAAATCGGGTTTGCAAAGGATTAGGCCCACACTGATCCTTCCGATTGCTATAAGTGCCCGAGGCTTAAGCGCTTGGTCCTAGGTGCAGGGTATATGGCGAAGTGGTTTAAGGGGGCTGGCCGAAAGGGCCTTATCTTGTATATGTAAAATGAATGTTTTTTTTTTGGCCTATTTTCAATGCATTTTAAGGCCAAAAAGGGGTAATGGTAGAGAGGAAAAGGGGGTTATTAAGCCAAAAAAAGGGTATTTGTGAGGTTTAAAGGGGAAATAGGATGATTTTGAAGGGTAAGAAGGGAATTAGAAGGGGAGACAAGGGGATGAAAAAAGAGGTTTAAAAGGTGTGAAATAGAGGGAAAAGAGGCTTTTTGGGCATTCTTATTCACAAATAGAGAGGCTTCAAAACTGGGAACAACAGTGAGGATTTCCCAAAGGACAAAGGCACAAGGAGGCTTACAAGGATGATGTGTTTTCAGAGAAAATGCATTCCTTGAAGGCTCAAAAAACATTTTAGCCCCCCCGGAATAGCACATGTGGAGATTCATTTCAATGCACATGATATAAAGGTGGGCTGTATTATAATATTTTTCATTTTACACCTTTTATACCATACCTTCACTTGTTTGCTTCATGTTTGAAGCCTTTACGTCTTCCTCTCCTTTTTGGACATGTGCTTAGTTATTCAGTCACGTGACTTAGCTTAGCATCGCTTCTCTCCAGCCATTATTTAAACTTTTCACCATGAGTCATGACATTCGATACTTGGCTACTCAAGGTTATCTTTAAAAATGACTAATGTTAGCCATATGATCAACATTGGCTCCACCTGGGGATGACACGTTCATCCTTGGGTGTGTCGAGAACTTCGCAGACCACTTGTTAATCTCCTATGTGGACACCACTCTTCAACACTTTTTATTTTTCTCTTCATGATTCATCACAACACACACATCATTCAAACTAAGATGAAAACATAAAACTAATGTATAGTATAATACATCAGGCTCTCTCAGCCTGAATCAGAAATAGAAGTAAGGTTTGAGGAACTGACCATTTACAGGGGCATCAAGCAAGTCTCCCTATAAATTTTCCAACCTGAAAGTGTTATTTCCCCCTTGTTCCACAATTTTAAAAGGGCCGAACCAGAGTGGGTCGAATTTACCATGTTTCCCCTTTTCAGCTTTTCGAATATCCCATCTAAGCACTAAATCCCCAACCTGCAACTTCCTATCCTTGGCATGCTGATCAAAAAGGTCCTTCATATTCTCTTGATATTCAGTTAGCCTCTGACTTACCTGGTTCCGTGTTTCTTCTAACTCCACTAGCTGATTGATTATCCTGGTCACATCATCGGGTTCTTCTTGAATTTCTTGCATGAATCGAGCTACTGGTAAGGCTAAATATACAAGGAATACTGCTGCCCTCCCATATAATAATTCATACGGGGACTTCCGGGTTGCTCTCTTGCTGGTAATCTTGTTGGCCCAAGAGTGAATTTCAACTGGGAATCCCAATTTTTCTGATTTTTGTTGATAGCCTTCTTCAGTGCCCTCACCAGGGTTTTATTTGAAGACTCTGCCAGGACATTTCCTTGTGGGTAATAGGTTGTAGAGTGATCTAGCGCAATGTTATACTACTGGCAGAAACTGGAAAACTTTGCAGACTTAAAGGCCTGTGCATTGTCGGTCACTATCTTGGCAGGGCAGCCAAATCTGGATATGATATTTTCTTCCATAAATTTCATTACCACAACATCTGTTGCATTCCTTGCAGGTATATCTTCCACCCACTTCATGAAATAATCTGTGGCAGTTAATATCCACTTATGCTGACCACTTGATGGAGGATATATTTCACCGATAAAGTCAATTCCCCATTGCTGGAATGGTTCATCCACATGAACAAGGATCATGGGCAGAGGTGCCAACTTCTTTCTTTCAGCAAATATTTGGCATTTCTCACAAGTTCTGACCTAGGAAAACACATATCCAAAGAGTTTGGGCCAGAAGAAACCAGCCTTCAGGATTTTGTGAGTAGTGGCTCTCCAGCTATAATGACCCCCACAGATTCCTTCATGAAATTCGGCCATTATACTCTCAACCTTGTCTTCTGTGAGACACAGGAGCAGGATGCCTGAGGGATCTCACCAGTACAGTCGACCATTGGCAACTATGTACTTCTGTGATCTCAACCTTAGTGTTATGTATTTAGCTTTATCATAGCTAGGAGGGCAGCTGAGTGTTATAAGATATTCCACTATCTCTTTGTACCACAGGCTGATGAGGTACTTAATATGTGTCTTCTGAGTAGCTATCTCTACTCCTTGTTGCTCTTCTTTCTTCTCAGACTCCTCATTTGCTATCATGGATAGATTTATACCTAGAGCTTGACAGTTTGATTCAGACAAGATTTTGGCTAACCCTTGTCCCTTGATCAGTTTGGTAGGACAAATGTCTAGCTCATACTCTTGTATTTTGGCAATCCATTTCCCTCTTTTCCCTCCGCTATCTCCTTGGATAAGAATATCTTTTATAGCTGCTGTAGGCACAAACGCAGTGATATGGGACTACAAGACATACATGCGAAATGCTTTAAGAGACTTCACCAGGGCATATGCTTGCTTTTCTAATATGTTATATTTCAGCTCTGCATCACGGAGCACCTGACTGAAGAAAGCGATGGGCTGCTCATACCCTTCTTCATTTTTCTGCAATAAAACTCCTGCCACTGTATGAGGTGATGCAAATGAAAAGATCATGAAACATTTGGGATAGTCTGGTCCAGCTAGCACAGGGCCTTCTGTAAAGGAATTTTTTATCCTGGAAAAGGCCTCTCGTGATTCCTAATACCACTTTACCTCGTTATTTTTCTTTAGCATGTCAGTTATATGTCTAACTATCTTTTCATAGTTAGGGATAAACCTCCTCATAAAGTTAATGCGCCCTAGGAACACTTGCACCTCCTTTTTATTTCTGGGAAGAGAAATTCCATTTATAAATTCTACCCTCTTAGGATCTATTTTTACCCCATCTTTGGTCACAATATGTCCCAAAAGCTTGCCCTCTTCCAATGCAAATAAAGACTTCTGTGGGTTGAGAGAGAGGCCATACCTTCTGCACTTCTCGAAGGTTCTACACAAGTGTTCAATGTGCTTTACATAATCTTTTGAAAACATAGTAATGTCGTCCAGATATACCACCACAAAATTATCTTGCTCCCCAACAAAGGGAATGTCCACGGCCCTTTGAAAAGTGGCCCCTGCATTAATCAACCCAAAAGGCATCCTAGCATACATAAACATACCACATGGTGTGGTAAAGGCAGTCTTCTTCTGATCTTCTAGTAGTACAACCACTTGATTGTAACCTGAGAATCCATCCATCATCGACATCCAAGAAGCTCCTACCACTTTCTGCAGGATGTGATCCATCTTGGGCAGTGGATAATTATCCTTTAAGGATGCCTGGTTTAAATTTTGGAAATCAACACATAGACTTATTTCTCCATTCTTTTTCTGGACAGGGACTAGGTTTTCTATCCACTCAGAATACCTCAATGGCACAATGATTATGGCCTTCAACAGTTTCTTAATTTCTTTCTCTATGGAGGGGAGCAGCAGAGGGTTAATCTGTCTAAGCTTCTGCTTGTGCGGCTTTGCATCTCCTTTCAGAGGAATTTTGTGTTGCATGATGCTAATATCAAAATTTTTCAGGTCTTGATAAGACCATGCAAACACATCTTTGTAAGACTGAAATAGTTTCTGGTAGAGCTCTTTATATTCTCCCGGGACTTTCTTGAACAACCTCACAATTTTGGGGTCAGCATCAGTACCAAGATTTAGGTATTCTACCTGATTTTCTTCTACCACTTTGTTTGGCTATAGTGGGACGTCGTTCTTGTCAAACAATCTTTCTAGAGGCACCAACCCTCTAGGTATAACGTTTCCCTTCAATTGCAACACTTTATGACCTGTCACCTTTTCCTCCCATTTGTTTTCTGAAAGGTCTTCAGCTTCTTATTCTTCACAAACATCTATATCCATGTTTGAGAATTCTCTGATTGTTTCCATAAATCTTTTCACTTGATCTTAATCCTCAAACACCTACCAGTGCTTTATGTTATCTGGGATTTATGGCCGATAACACACCTCAATTTCATATCTTAAGAGAGGGTTCTGAGGTGGATGAAATGTACTAGCAGCCACTGCAAGGGAATCAACCATCCTGTTTTTCTCTCTAGGCATAAATTGAACGTTAAATGCCAAGAAAAAAATTTCCACCAGGTCCCACACTTCGTTTATCTGGGATTGATGGTCGATAACGTACCTCAATTTCATATCTTAAGAGAGGGTTTTGAGGTGGATGGAAAGTACTGTCAACCACTGCCAGGGAGTCTGCCATCCTATTTTTCTCCCGAGGCATGAATTGAATATTAAATGCTAGGAAAAAAATTTCCGCCAGGTCCCAAACTTCGTTCCTATAAGCCCTTAGCCTAGGATATTTGGTTTGGCATTGATTCTTCACTTGTCTAACCACCAGTTCCGAATCTCCCAGAACCTTTAAACTTTGTATGTTCATGCTCCTGGCTGTCTGTAACCCTAACAGAAGTGCTTCATACTCAGCCACATTATTAGTGGCTTCATACTCTAGCTTGAAAGACAATGGGACCCATTGGCCTGTAGGAGAAATCAATAATACTCCATCCCCATTACCTTCTTTGGAGTTTTCTCCATCAAAATGAAGTGTCTAGATTCCTGGTTCATGGCTCTCTATGGACTGCTCAGTCTTGATCTGGCAGAATGATGGTTCATGAGCGTAATCTTGATCTTGTTCCAGCATCAAACATGAGAAATCTCCCTCCTTACTATAAATTGGAGAATTAATTGAGTTGTCGGCCTTGGTAACCATCTTGACAAATCTAGTTTCCCGGTACAACCTCCTCTCCTGGCCACCAAAAACCGAGATGGTAGCATAATTCAAGTCCAACTTGATTGACCCACCAATCTTAGTCTCACAGGACCTTGAAAACAACATACCAAAGCGAGCTGGGATGTCAGCCACCACGATGTCCATCACCAAACCTTTTGTTGGGATTTGGGCCAAATTGACCACCAAATCCTTGATCATACCCAGGCATTTAACTCTTTTGGAATCAAATGAATAGAGGTCCTTGTATGGACGAGTGATTTGTAATCCTATTTGTTCCATGACTGATAGGGGCAATAGGTTATGGGAAGCTCCTGAATCTAACATACAGTTATGCAACAACAAGTCATGAATTACTAAGGACACATAAAATGGGGGAGTAGAAGCATCTAATACCTCAACATGTGGGCCAAATACAACCATAGGTCTTTCTTCTTGAAGGTTCAGACTGTCTGGAATATGTGCTACTTCTGGGGGAAGCATAAAGGATGTGACCTGGGACTGGTATGCAGGCTGCTTCAACAATTCGGTCAAGAGAACTGGGATTTTGACCTTCTCAAGCTCCTTTTGTAAACTGAAGATGGAGGATGACTTATCTACTAACACTTCTTTTGACTCTTTTCTTTGGACGAGGGGTTTGACTTCCTTTGTGACTGACTTGACATTAGGGGGAGTAGCCACTTGTGAAGAGGAAGGAATTTGATCAGCAGACTGCAAAGATTCGTTAAGAGGCCTCTTACCTTTGTCTGTGGTCCTTTAAGTTGTTGTCTCCTTCTGAGCAGATGCTTCCTCATGAGGTGTGTCTTCCTCCTGATCCTGAGTGCGAGTTCTCTTCCTATAAGATCTGAGGTCATATCTTCTATTAAATTTTGCTTGCATGAAATCGAAAAACTGCTTGCAGTGGTCATCTATCTCAGGATCTTTGGTGCTTTCATTAGCTTTTTCTTCCACATGTGATGGAATCTCTACTTCATCGCTTTCTTGTAGGGGACATTCTACTTCATCGATGTTTGAAAAAGAAAGGTATGCCTCCTCTTGCTCATAAGTGGTGTCCACGGTGGGACCATCTACGTGAATTTCCAAGTATAGAGGGTGTGGTACCTGATCTTGTTGCTCCTTCCGTTCCCTTTGCAGTATCTGCAAGGGTGGATTTCTGTACTGAGGGTTGTAACCCCTGTTTGGAGCATTCTGGAAATTCTTGGAGGATGAATTCTTGGCCTCTAGTTCAATTTTGACTAGCTTGAAAGATTCTTAGTTATTTTGTTCATTTCCTCAATTCTGTCATTAGCTGAGTCTCTATCTTGGCTAGAGGTTGATACCTCTTCTTTACCCTTTCTTCTAGTATCTTGTTCATATTTTCCCTTTGATTTACTAGTGGAGACAAAATTTTCCTCCAACTCTAGTGCATCTGTTTGAGCATCATCCAGGGTGGCAGGCTTTCTTTCTCTCTGAGAGAAACCAAATTCTGAGTCAAAAGCGGCTACGAAAACAACTTTAACAGCAGTTTGATGAGGTTTCATATTAGCAGGAAGGCTCAAATACAATTTGTTAAACCTCTTGATGAACTATGACACCCCTTCGTTATGCCTTTTCTTGAGCATGTTAAACTCAGTAAGGCAATGTCCATGATCCTTTTTCTCCCCCCATTTTATGAGAAAAGTATCTTCCATTCCTTCCCAAGTGGTGATGGAACGGTCTCCCAATTTCTTAAACCAATTTCTGGCTTCGCCATCAAGAGATTGAACAAACAGTCTTAAGACTACATCTAGATGCTCCACATTAAAGTTCTCTGCAAAAGAATAGAAGACCTCAAGATGTTTTTGGGCTTCAATCTCATTTTCCCCATTGAATCAGGGTAAGATCTTCAGGTAGTCCTATGGCATATCATTCAACACTTGAGGTAATGCCAGGGGGGCATACTTATTCAACAAGAAGCCAGGAACATTTGCCATTGGAGGAGGTGGAGGTAGTGCAAGGGTTTGATGTGTAAAAGGAGGAGGAGGAGGTGGAAGTGAAGTATGAATGACAATAGGGATGTATTGGACAACAACTTGAGGTGTTGACGAGAACAATGGGCTGTTAATAGCAAATACTTTAGTGACTTGCTTGACCTCTTCAGCCTCAGGAGTAGGGTGAAAGGGGTAGTATGTGGTATCCATTGACTCAGCTTCATCTTTAATTTGAACACCTCCTCGGGGTAGACTATCCGAGTAGTAATCGGTATCTCCCACAGTGGAGTCGGGACCTTGCACTTGAGAAACTTGAGAGGAGGAGGATGGAAAGTATTCTAAAGAGAATTCATGGATCTCAGTATGAACTAATGGTATTTCTCTCCAACTCCTTCTATGTAGGATCTTCTCTGGGTCAGACACAGAAGGTGCCTTTGGCTGAGACGTATCTGACCTCAGGTGTGGCTTACGAGGAGCCAGGACTGCAAGTAAATTTTTCTGATAAATGAATGTGGAGTCGCCAAGGTGAGGGGTATACAACTCTCAACTCTCCATGATTACCTATTTGAAGAGTGAATAAGGTTTTGTCGAGGCCCAGGGATTCAACTTCTCTCAACTTCGATTCCCCAGCAACAACGCCAAAAAGATGTTGTCAACCTTAGAGACAACCTTGAGTTGTGAAAGACCAATGCCTAGGACATCTTATATATCAAGGAGCAATATGATATAACAAATATAGTTAGCAGAACAGGGATCTTTTGCTATTTCAGTTATAACAGGAAAGTTCAATGTAGATGGAACCAGAATATTCATAAACTCAACATCATGAAAGAAACACTGCAGAGGCAAGATGTGAATTCTCAATATAAATGTATCAGACAATTCAAAGGCAGCTTTCAATAAAGAGGGTTGGATTCTGAAAATGCTTTACAGAGATAAATATTAGACTGCATTTGCTGTGTATAAAAAATAGAAGGAATACCAACCACTAATGAAATGAAATCCCATAAACAGATCTAAACATGAGATGGGCTTATGATAATAAGAATCCATACATGTCCATTACTTTTAGAAATAACATCCCATAGCACTTAATATAGAAGAAGCATGGATGAAGTGGAAAATGAAACAACATATCATGATTGAGCCATATTTAAAGTGCTAGACAGGTTTAGCATAAGTATCAATTTGATAAATTCATACCAGAACCAGTGAGCCACTCGCATTCCAGAGCATGATATAAGAGAAATGGAAATAGTGAAATGAAAAACTAAACTATATCACATAAGGCAGAGTTATAGACGATAAAACACCAAGACCAGAATCCTCATTAAAGATAAAACTCCTTCTCATTGAGACCCAACGGTCTCTTCACATTTGTATTAAAACTTCAACAAAATGCATGCAAAAAAACTCTTTCACAACAGTTTCTTTAGAAAATCTGGAACCTGTTTTTCTCTTTAGTTCTTGCTTATATAGAAGCCTAAAAAACATGAGCGAGAAGATATTTTTGGGAGAAATATCTTCCTCGCGCGCTGGAAATCAGTTTGAGGTCTCCATCAAAAGTAACCAAAATTCATGATGAGGAATAGGGGCATCTCATCATTTACAGTTAGGCTCATAGCCGTTTTAAACAAAAATATTAAACAACAGTTTTTTGACAGGAAGTAAAATGCAGGAGTGGAATGTAAATTCCACTCGAAACTTAAAAGTAACAAACTAAAATGAAAGTAAAAGGCCACTAGGGCCGAATCATGAATTGACAATGTTCACTGACGTGATGGAGTAGAAGCAGTCGCTAACACAGGTGGTGGAACGTTTGCTGATGAGCTGGCGACTAGGCTGGCGTACGGAGTGCATCTTTGCTGACTATCTGTTGTAGGTTTAGGCATCGATGCAAATCCTTCCACCTTAATATAGGCTTCAGTGAGGTTGTCGAAACTTGCATCGGTGGGGATCTTGTGCTTTACCAGATGGAGGATAGAAAATTCTTGGCATAGCGACAAAACAATGGTCTCAGCTTTTAACCGGGTGGTTCTATCTGACAATATATCAGTCCGGTCCATTTCTTCCTGGAGACGTGCTTCGTACTCTGATAATGGTTGTAGCACGGAATGAGTGGTAGGATCCCAGCATGACAGAAGTCCAGCCTCTATGATCTTCGCCCAAACCGTATGAAACCGATCCATATTGGTTACCACATGTTGTAAGGCCCTTGAAGCTGTAATGCGGGCAGACTCTTTTTCAATAATCTTCTAGCATTCAACGGCCTCCTTGAACCGACTTGCTATGCCATGCTTCTCCACGTCATCAGATTTTAGCCCTTTCAAGAAATAAATATATCTTTTGGCATGCTGGGCTCTGCTGGATACATTGAGATCTCCCTCCTGAAACTTCCTTCGGAGATAAAGCACAGACGATTTTATTTCTTCAATGATTTTCAAGAAGCCCCACTGCCCTGTCACCGTCGCAATGATTTCTGACCAAATTAGTCTTCTAGCGTCCTTGAGGGTGATACTGCCCTTCAGGCGGCTGTTGAGATCATTAATGGTCTTCTGTTGGTCAGCTTTTTCCTTCTTTGCCTGCTCAATTTCCTTCTGAATAGTCTTTATCTTTTTGGAATTTTCTGCCAAGGCAGTTTCCAACTTAGTGATTCTTAGCCTTGCGGTGGAAGCCTACTTCTCTAGTGTAGCGTTTGTAGCAATCACTGTATTCAGCTACTCGGACAGCGAACTCGTTCCCGGTTGAGCTTGAGGTGGTGCACAACTATGTGTGTCCCAGGTCGTCTGAAGTTCCGTCAGCCTGCCCTGAAGAACAACCATTGCTTCTACCATTTTTTCCTTTTCCTCCTTCTCCTTCTCTAGAGAGTCAGCTAGGTCTACTTTATCTTTCTCAGCCGGAGCTAATTCGGTAGTCTGGACGTGATGGGAGGCCGGTATGCTAATATTGCGTTTCAAGGACGTGACCTCCTTCTATAATTGCTCGATGACATAACGCTGTGGATTTGATTCTTTGGTTTCCTTTCCTTTAATCGACTCATGGAGACCACGTACTTGATTCGCAAGGGCGTGGGAATTTTCTTGTTCCTTTCTGAGAGTCGCCCTCACTTGCTTGTGCTTAGTCTCCAATTTTTTCAATGTGATCGTGAGCCGCATTACCTCATCTTTTAACATATCACCAACCACCTGGAATAGGTTACATTTATCAAGGGCTGGCACCTTAGCCATGTCAATTGCATACTCGAGCACTCTGTAGCTGGTGGTACCTGCATCCAGACTCAAAATAGCCTCAGCCATAGCCAACACTAGGTGTTCTATGTCCAAATTCATGGTGGCTGAAATTCTAGTGTGGTATTTCTCCACGTATCCTTCTAGCTCGGCCTTGTATTTATCCCTGATAGCTCTGGCTCTTAGGCTTCTTTCAGTTGCGACCTGTGAGGTATCATCTCTAATAGCCTGTGAAACTTCAGAGTAGTCAGAGGATGTAACACTGTCTCGTAGCACCTTGAGCCCAATTTTTCTACCGTCGGGTGTGCCATATGGTATGAACGGCTCGAGCAACTGTTCTTCCCCTATTACCTCTGCCTCACTGGTCACTGTTTTCTGCTTTTTGTGAAGGGGAGAACCTGTTCCTGATGGGCCCACTTCTTCTTCTTCTTTACCTTTACCAGTTCCCTTCCTGAAGCTGCCTCTTCTCTTTCCCCTGTGGCAGATGAATCTGTCTCCATCTGCGAAAGCAAAGGCCAAGTTTCAATATTAGCCCTCCACTCTATAAATGGTCTCGTTTCATGCACATAAGGAGTAGATTTGTTCCTCCTTCTTCTGTTAGAGATGATGCCTCGTGGATCATAACGCCAAGCCTTCCCTTGCCTTAAATCCATGTCTTGCAACAGCTTCTCAACAATGGGGAGGGCATGTCTTGAATTAACAATAAAAGGGCCAATAGTAATGGGAAGTTTCAAGATGAAACCTTTCTTTGCAGGGACAAAGTGGAGTTGGTCAGATTTTAAGGTCCGTCGAATGTACTCCAGAGCATAAATTCGTCGAGCAGGGAAAACAGGCAATTGGTGTGGGGAAGCCTCGGCTTCATAGACCCGAATTTCGGTGTAATTGTCATATAGGTACCAATCCCCAGTACTTTGGGCTTTACTAGCTTGTAACCAGCTCTTCATCTCAGGAAAAACCCTAGGCGAGGGAGAGTCATGGATGATAGTGTAGGGAATAGGCATGAAATCATTTAGGAATATGGAATAACCCACCCCATTTGGTAACTGGTGCATTGCAAAGCTCTAATCGAAGACTGGTCGGGGCTGCGAATTTACCTTATACACCCTTTCTAAACCCAAACCCTCAAACTTATCGGCATGCTAATATAGGAAGAGGTAGAGAACCATAGAACAAAAGCAGAAGTGACCAATTTCTGAAAGTTCTTGGAACTGGGCCTAAATGTTAGAGGCCAGGAAACCTAGGATATCCAGAACTAGCCCCATTTGAGACATTAACCATAAGAAACAGACACCTGCCCTGGAAATTTCCCCCAAACCGCCTACACCCAATAGACCTGCGATGAGAGCGAGGATGGGCTGCACTTCTTCTTTGAATAGACTCACAGGGAAAGGTTCTGCGGAAGGAAGAGACGTGGCTTGGTTGAAGGTTATAGAGGAAATGAAGTCTCTTTGTTGTTCCCATGGAAATTTAGAAAACTGAGGGGTTAAAGTCATTTCACTGAAACTGGTATAGCTCACGCTAGTGGGAAAGCGAAGGGCTTGTCTGATAATGTCGGGAGAAAGAGAAAAAATCCTATTCCCTTGAGCCGAGACAAAGGTGCCTCGACGTTCGTCGTAGGCATCTCTGAGCCAACAAATAAAATCGACCACAGGATAGACTGGGGGGGTAATTTGATGGTATAGGCCTAATAAGACCACCTGATATCGATCCCTATTCTCGACATGTCGTCTAAAAAGCTCAGGTTTTACACTGCTAATGGGAAAAGGGTATTGAGGATCACAGATTTCAGCTTGTAGGTCTATGAAGGGCTTGAACCTGGGAGGGTTTCTAGTTTCACGGACTTGAGGGGTCTCTGGTTCTGTTTTCTTGGGGGTGACCTTTCCCATGACTGACATGAAAAACTTTTAAAACAAAAGCAAACAAGAGGGAGTATGAGGGACAGAATACCTGTGCAGTGGGAAATCTGCTTGGGAAAGCGACGCGGGGGTACTGACAATGACTAGGTAGACCTGGTACTAGCTCCCAGTTTAGTTTATATCGTAGCCGAATTACCTGTAAGTTTACTGCAGTAAAATACAGGGGACCATTATATAGGACTGAGGATTATTTGGTAAAAAGGCGGAAAGGTGAAGTAAGCGGGGTGAGCATCGTAAGGACACTGACAATGGAGCACGCGACATATAGGGATTGGGCGTTTAATTGTAGGTTGGTGAACACTACATGCCCGGTTTAATACTGGTACAGGCCTTGGTACCAGTTCACCTATGGACTTACCTTACCTTTCTGCCACGTAGGAAACCTTGTTCTCAAAACGTATTCCTCGTGGAATGGTAAAATACACAGCATAGAGACTTTAGGGCCCGCCCTTCACTCTGCCATATAACTCTTGCCCTAGGTCCACCCTCATGACACATCACCATAATTCCGCAAGGGTATGGGTCTCTTCCTCCCTCCGCTCCTTGACCCCCCCAGAATAACACATGCGGGGACTCATTTCAACGTGCATAATATAAAGGCGGGCTGTATTATAATAAAGGCGGGCCATATGATAATATTTTCGTTTTAGGCCTTTTATACCATTCCTTCGCTTGTTTGCTTTATGTTCGGAGCCTTTACGTCTTCCTCCCCTTTTCGAACATGTGCTTAGTTATTCAGCCACGTGACTTATCTTAACATCGTTTCTCTCCAACCATCATTTAAATTTTTCACCATGAGTCATGACATTCGATACATGGCTACTTAAGGTTATCTTCAAAAATGACTAATGTTAACCAAATGATCAACACCCACAAGCATTGGTTTCGATCTCAAAAGGCTACTGGAGATCGGGTAAAGATAGGACTAGTGCGGTTCTCATTTTCTCTTTCAGTGCTTCGAAGGACTTCTGTTGATTTCCTCCCCACTTAAAGGCTTTTTTTATGCTTGTTAGTGCGTGTAAGGGTGATGAAATAACAGAGAAGCCTGCAATGAATCTCCTCCAGTATTGTACTACACCTAGAAAACTACAGACCTTTGTTACATTGGTAGGCTTAGGCCATTTTACAATCACCTTAACTTTGGAGGGGTCTATTTTTAATTGACCATTACCGAAAATATGACCTAGGTAAACCAAAGAGGTTTTCCTGAACTCACACTTTGACAAATTTACATACAATTCTTCCCTCTTTAATACATCAAGCACTTTATTTACATGGCATACATGTTCATCCCCTGTCCCACTAAAGATAAGAATATCATCTAAATACACAAGGACAAATTCATCAATGAAAGGCCTGAAAAGATCATTAAGGGCCCTCATGAATGTGGCTCGAGCATTGCACAGTCCAAATGGCATCACCATCCATTTAAACAATCTCTGTTTGGTCTTGAAGGCAGTTTTCCACACGTCCTACTCTGCACACTACAAGGAAAAGACCCTCTAGCAGATGTTTTTGAGGAACCCCTGATAAAAATACCCTAGACATCCATTTCTAGCGGAGGTTACTAGAGGAGGTTGGTGGGTAGAGGTTTTTGCGGATGTATTTCATCCAGTGCGCTTATCACCGTAAAACGCACTGGTGCGTTCAACAAGAGAAAGCATCGATGCGCAAAAAACATTGGCACACCAAACACCGTGCACTCCATACACACCATCTCGATGAGTCATATTACTATAGTGCACCAGTGCTTTACAACGCTTCCGCACCGGTCCCTCATAAAAAACGCACGAAAACATAAACATTGGCACACCGGACACCGTGCGCTTTGTACACACCCTCTCGGTGCATCGTATTACTGTAGCGCACCAGTGATTTACAACACTTCTACACCAGTGCCTCATAAAAAGTGCACAAAAACAGAAACCACCCGATTTGGAATGAAGCAAACGCACCAGTGCGCCCATAAAAACCCCGTGCACCGGAACAGGGTTAAATAAAAAAAAATTACGGCCAAAAAACCGTATTTTTCACTTTTGTCAGTGCTCCAGAGCTCTCAAGCACAGTACAATTTATATTTGTCTGAGCCGCCCTGACATCGGTGCTCCCATTGCACTCATTGCACGCACTGCTGCTATGCATTGCCCACCAATCTCCAGCTTGAATTTTGCAAAAAGGTGGAAAATTTTTCTTTTGCAAATTCTATAGTCAACATGCCTCCTCGATGGCAAAATGTACAGGTATTTTTCTTGTTTTTCCATAATTAAGCCTTTTAGCAGATTAGAATTTTGAATAACCTTAAAATTAACCATTTAAAAGAAAGAAAGAAAAATTTGTGTCGCGTAGTGCGCTCGAGCCATTCGGCTCGCATTGGTTTGCAGTGCTGCCTATAAATTTATAGGTCGCACCGCAAATGGTGCTAACGGTATCCGCACCTGTTCCAGGACGGTACAGATAGGCGCACCGTGTTATTTTAACCATTTAAACTAAAAATAAAAAAATTGTCACGTGGTGCACTTGAGTTGTGCAGCTCACATCGGCTTGCAGTGCTGCCTGTAAATTTACAGGCCGCATTGCAACAGGTGCTAACGATATCTACACCAGTTCTGGAGCGATACCGATAGGCGCACCGTGTTATTTTAATTTTTAATTTTTTTAAATGCGGTGCAGTTGTTTACCAGGTCACATTGTTGACAATGTGGAATAGCGGCAACACGGTGCGTTGACTGAATTATCCGCCCCGGGGTGGATAATTAAGTCAACGCAACGCATTCCGCATTTCGATAGGGTCAATGATTCGGCCTGGTAAACCGATGCTAACGGTATCTGCACCGGTTCCGGGGTGGTACTAAAGGTGCACCGTGTTATTTTAATTTTTTTAAAAAGTGCGGTGCGGTCATTTACCCATATGCACCGTTGACCTAGTGGAATAGCGGCAATGCGGTGCATTGACCAAAATTGCCGCTCCGGGACGGCTATTTTTTTCAGCGCACAACTTTCCATATTTTGCTTGGGTTAACGAAGCGGCCTAGTAAATGATCACACCATTCAGTATGTAATGATGGCAGGAGGTCGGTCCGCTGACTTAACTATATGCCCCGATATGCCCAGGGGCATAGAGTTTAGTCAGCGCACCGCCCTCCTGACACCGTACATAGTCAATGGTGCACTACAAATTTTTCTAGAGCACCGCCCCCGGTGCACTGAATATTATCTGGTGCACCGACGCTGGTGCACTCCATCAAAAGACGCACTGGGACCAGTGCGTGACTATTTTTTTGGCGCACCGACTATTTTTTTATTTTTATTTTTCAAAAAAAAATTATATATTTATATTTCTAAATACATGTTTCGTTTAATAAAAAAAATGTATTTAATATGTCAATCATTCAGAGACGTGAAAGGGGGAACAACAACAACAACAGGTGGAGAAGTATAACATGGTTTGCCTGTGGGAGGCATGAGAGAGGGAGAAAGATGCGCACCCTCACCCTATTACAGCAGCTATGTAGGGGCTCCTAAGGCAAGTAGGCCTCCTCAAGTTCTATGAGGAGGCTACTTCCCTAAAGGGCCATGGTTTGTTTTTGAGACATCTTATCCGAAGGTGGAATGCCCACCAACAGGATTTTCAGGTTGGTATCGACCAGTGGTACACACCCACTAAGGAGGATATATATTTCATTACAGGGCTATCGAGGAGAGGGGTGGATTTTCCCTTGTTCCCAGAGGTTCCAGCTGGCTATGTAGCAAGGAGTCAGTTAATTTACTCCCATAGATACATTGGAGAAAATGTACTGTCTCTTGCAGATTTTTAGGTTGCTAGAGGTTAGTTACGTATTGGTGCATTTGGTGGTGAGGAGGTGCAGTGTCTCTCACTTCTCATTTCGATCATTTCACACAACACCAGTGACGGGCAACACATTAGTTGTTCGCTTCTATATTGTGTTGATTCTTTAGTACGGGAGCCACGACTTATCAGGTGGTCTGCCATTTTTTTGCGGCAGTTATGTACAATCTTAGATAGATGTTGTGCTCATGCACAAGGGAGGGTCAACTTCCCTTTTTCTTCAGAGATTTTTTGTTTATTTTTTGAGAGGTTTCCATAGACGAGGCATACTTTTGTTCGGCAGCCTCGTAGGCCGATGTTCGAGGCACGTATGCACATGTGGGGGCAGATGATTCCCAAGAGGGGTGAGACTATGTTTCTAGTGAGGATATCGAATGATGCACTGGAGTTGCTAGCCATTGTTGACGAGCATCCCTTCATTATGTTCCCATGTCATTATGCGGGTTTGGATTGGCGAGGGTGTGCCAACATCCTCTTCACAGCTGATGAGCCACCAGATGATAGAGGTAATATTACTATTTCATTTAAATTTATTCTAGCATGTCCTTTAACTTGTTTTTATTAAATTGTGTAATTAAATTGTCTAATTATTGTTGTGTACTTGGATACATTTTGCAGACATTGGCTCTTTTGATGGCGAGGACATTTCGGCACCACCACATGATCCAGGTGTGGATCCTGATGACGATCAGGGCATGCCAGATACTGAGGATCATCATGAGGCCGGTGTAGAGAGACCTGCTCCTGCTAGTGTGTCAGTACCACCTTTTGCTAGGCGTGGTCAACTTGGTACTAGATACAGGATGGACTTGGGCAACCAACTCAATGCATTGATTGTTGAGGCAGGCATCAGGTTCGCTCATTAAAGAGACATACAGGCCGATGATAGGTGATTACAGATGTTGAGAGGCATGCTGTGTGACATGTATAGCCTGATGTGGCATGTAGTAGGAGCTGTGACCTGCGTTACGTGGATGAGGAGGATTTTTGCATGTTATAGGCGTGGTCGAGAAGCATCACGTGATTGACAGTCCGCAAGTAGTGACTCATCATCTCATGATCATTCACCTTGCGCCGTGCCAAATGAGCAGCCTCCACTAGCATCTAGTAGTAGTCATCATGGAGATGAGGCTGGACCATTGGCCACGTCTAGTCAGCAGCCTGCAGCATCCATCAGTACTCATGATCATGAGCAGGCTGGACCATCGACCGTTGAGGCTGCACCATTTACTGAGCAGGCCTCTACTAGTACTGCTATTGATGTTGTACTACCATCAACTGATCCATGACATTTATATTACAGTTGTATATTTTTAACATTATATATATATAGTCCATGTATTTTATGTTCATGTTGCAGTTGTACTTAATTTACATGTTGGTGATCATCATGATGTGTATATTGTTAGGTCATGTTAGATATGTTCATTTAATGTGCAACTTGCAAATAGATGTGTATGTGATAGCATGAGTTATTTGACATGAGATGTATATTTGATGTTTGTGTTGTGATGATGTGAATATATAATGTTAATTGTGTTTTGTTAGATGATCATGATCACAATGATGTAAATATATAATGTTAATTGTGTTTTGTTAGATGATCATGATCACGATGATGTTAGCGATTTTGAATGTGTTTTTTAGTCAAGTATGATGTTTGTATGATGGTTATCATGAACGTGATGTAAAATTCTAAAATTGTAATTGTAATGGTATATATGTAAATTTGTAAAATTGCAATTGTAATTGTAATTTTTTAATTTGTAAAATTGTAATTGTATATATGTAAAATTCTAAAATTGTAATTTAATTGTAATTGTACATGAAATTGTAAAATTGTAATTGTAATTGTAATTGTAATTGTATGTAAAATATTTGTAAAAATTTAATTGTATTACTGTGAATTGATTGTAATTGTAAGTAAAATTCTAAAATTGTAATTGTAATTTTAATTGTAATTGTATGTGAAATTGTAAAATTGTAATTATAATTGTAATTTTAATTCTAATTGTATGTAAAATATTTGTAAAAATTTAATTGTATTAATGTGAAATGATTTTATTAAAATTTTTTAATTTTTAAATTTTTAAATTTTAAATAATTATAAAATAATAAATCTAGAATAATATGAATTATTGTAACATAATAAAGTTTAGAAAATAATGCAAATAAATTCATGTACTTTAGAATTATCATTATTTTATTATGATCTTAGATACAAAAAAAAATGAACTAATTTATGCAGTACGCCATTGTTTTTTAGATCAACATAATTGAAAATTATCAAGTGAAATATTGATTTTAACATTAACACAATGCAAATTACCAATTAGTTCAAAATACATATTATAATGTTTCGAAAAACCCATCTTAAAAAGTATAAATATTGTTGAAATAACACATGTACCATATCACTCTCGGTTCTCATGATCACCCTCATTATCTTCCAGCTCGAATGGCATGATAACACTATTGTTCTCAAAAATATGTTTTGATATGGGGTCATGTGTCAATATGAACCACCAATCCCTAACCAACACAACTAGGTAAAAAAACACCTGGTTTTAGTGTTTCGGGAAAACATAGGGCTCCTTAGCTTCATCCTACATCTTTCTAGAGTTGATACATATCAGCCTACTATCGTGATCTTCCTTTACATTATTCCGATCAAAGGTGTCCCACCACTTGCACCTAAAAATAACACATTGGAAAGAAGAGAAATCCACTTCAATGATCTCTTGTATCTTTCCAACGTAACCTAATGTCCCTCGTACTAGGTTTTGATCACGGTGGCTAGATCGAATAGATTGATCAAACTCGACTTCCACTCCATAGTCTTGGGTGATGTTTCTAACATTGGCATTTTCTATGTGAAAATGGTGTCCATATGCCCATATAGATGGGAAAAAATGCACTTACTTTAAAAAAATTTAAAAAATCATAGTGTCATGTGTCTTATAATAACCTAACAGTTAAAATATGAAATATAGATGTCTTATAAGTTTCAAATTTACATATAAATTAATATGATTATTATCGATTTGCTGCACCCAATCCCTACATTTAGCGCATCCTCTTCAGCACGCGGGTAACGACCGGTTGCACCATATTTCTCTCTGACTTGGTCAACAACCCAACTGTTGGGGCATATTTTTGGCATATTTTATTTTAAATGATCGGGATAAGGCACACTTCTACCATTCAATCGTCTGAATTATTTCCTATCACTATCCCATTTCATCCTCTTTTGTTCGTACAATGCGACCCATGGTTGTGTCGCTTCAGAATTGTAAAGAACGAATTTATTGATTGATTCAATTTCTAAATTCGCTAATGAAATCAAACCAACATTATATAGTACTTAGAGATCAAAGTATACTATATCAAAGTTCAACATGAATATTAACTATTTTTTGTAAATTTGAAAATTTATAAGTTGCTTACTCTTTCTCAAACACTTTTTTCCACTCGTTTAGAGCAACTCACCTTCTCTTTTGTCTTCATCCCTTTCATTGTCCCAAATCACGGCACTTGGTTTGTTTTCGAACTGCTTGATGTACTCACTGGCATAATAGAAAGACTCATACAATATGTACCCCTCTACCATAGACCCCTCGGGTTTTGCCCTTTGTCAAACAAAACCTTTCAATTTTTTCATGTACCTCTCTAAGAAGAACATCCAACGACAAGAAACCATCCCAACGAATTCAACCTCATCTACTAGGTGGATTAGAAGATGAACCTATAATTCTATGAAACTCATCAGCAGTTCCTTCTCAAACATACAAATAATCTCAACTATCTCTTGACGCCACCATGGAATGCTAGCCACTTGAATCTCCTTTGACGTGATCCAACGTTCAAATGTAGATAATGTAGATATGGCACATCCTAGGTCATGAGGGAATTCATGTTTCACACAACCATGCACGAACAAATGATAATGACACTGCAAAGTTATAAACACATGCAATAATATACAAAATTAGTTATGTTTTATGATCGCCACATGGAATAAAATTTATTAATATAACAAATAATAAAATCATGCTTTTGACATTATATGTACTCTTAGAAGATTCAAATGGTCATGCAATTTCAACCCTGACAAATGGTCATCCACAGTGAAGCAACGCTGAAGTGAAGACCCGTATGAAGTTGGCACCCTCACACCCATTATAACTTCAATTGCAAAAGAAATATCACCTTTTTTTAAAAATCCATGGGACATCACCTTCTTTGAAAAGCCATGAATTAGAGGGACCAGTGCCTGCCTCTGATCCCGTACTTTCTAATCGTCTTGGCCAATGTTTATTTTTAGTTTTTGAAGTAATAAGATCTTTCCTAACAGCTAATGTGTCACTTTGTTTCGATGATATGTGCCTACATAAAGAAGATGAAACATTTTTAAATATATGTATTGGATCTAATAAGTGGGTAATATTAATATTCTCCCAATAGTGGAGGTTATAAAAGATAGATTTCCTTTTCATCCTAATGGGCAATTTCTTAACATAGGTGTCAAAGAAATATGGATCATCAAACATAGGCTCCCCATTTGAATCAAACATTTGTATGAACTCCTTCTGCTTCTCTCTCTCAAATGCTCTAAGCCATTCAGCTGGTGTCATTATTGGAGGCCTTTGCGTTCTCTCTCGTTTACATTGAAAGAGGATGCTGCTCTTCTGTAAGGGTGTTCTTCTGGTAGGAATACCCTGGCGCAATCATACACTGGGTTTCATAGGTCCTTGGACCATATAGCTTTCAAAGAAGGTCCACAAAATTTACATCCAAAATGCCCTTTTGTTACAAAACCTGCGAGATTATTGTATACATTAATTAATATGCATGGCATGTTAAAGAATATCATGAAGATCAGAACAAATATTACAACGAATTAAATAACTAATATGTGAAAGAATATTGTTACATATATAAACAAATCAATAAATTAAACATGTAATTTACCAGAGCAAACTCCCATTAGGGGAATTTTGAGGTCTAAAATGGGCCTCCTAAGGAAATTATAAAATAATAGTGGAAAAAATCAAATAAGATTTGATGACATCATCAAATTTTAGAGGGAAAAATGAAAAAACTATTTTTTCAATTCATATTTTCAACTTATCTCCCAAAGTTTTTACTCAAATTTCGAGCGGGAGTACTCGTTGGATGCGGAATTTAATTCCCCATCCAAGGAGTACCCATGTTGCATACTTTTGATGGGTCCTACTACACAGAAAATGAGAAATACATAAAAAAAGTGATTACAATCACGTTTTTTATGTATTTCTTATTTTTCGTGTAGAAGAGTTCATCGAAAGTATGCAACATGGGTACTCCTTGGATGAGGAATTAAATTCCGCATCTATACAGAAGTACTCAACTGAAATTTGATGCATTTGGGAAGATAAGTTTAAATATGTGAATTTGAAAAAAATGATTTTATTATTTTATTATTTTTTAATATTTTTACTTTTTTACTCCAAAAATGGTGAATCATCCCCCATGGTTGACATCATCATCTTGAATCCTATTGGTTCTTATAAAGTTTATTTTGGTTGTGCATTTTTTTTAGGAGGCCCATTTTAGACCTCAAAATTCCCCTAATGTAAGCCTGGATAATCATGTGTCGTGTAAGCACTTATGCCATACAACGTAAAAATCCTCTCTGTTGCGATGGTTCTTGATACATCGTATACATTTATCCCATCCCATAATTCCTTCAATTCATCTACCAGTGGTTGTAAGTAGACATCCATATTCTTCACTTGTCCTCTACCAGCGACTATGAGAGCCAACATAAGATGTTCATTCTTCATGGTCAACCATGGGGGGATATTGTTATTGATAACTACTACATGACAAATAGAATAGTTGGTGATCTGGAGGGAATATGGGTTGACGCCATCCATGGCTATGCTGAATCGTAGACTTCGTACTTCATCCTTGAATTTTTTGGGCCATGTATCCTCTATATGCTTCATGGCTATTGAATCAGTTGGGATTTGCATAACTACCAACTCACTTCTGTGTGAGGCATGCCATCCTTGCAACATAGCTAATTCTTTGCAATGAAAGAGCCTTTGAATCCTTGGGATTATAGGAATGTGCCTCAATATCTTAAAAGGAGGACCAGTACGTGATTTACCCTTATTTTTTTATTTATCATACCTGTCATGCCCACATTTCAGACACATCTCTTTGTCTGCATATTCTCCTCTATATAGAATACAATCATTTGGACATGCATGATATGATATGTACTCAACACCCAACATTTTCAACAATTCGTTTGCCTCTTCGTATAGGAAACCATTTGCAACCATCACTTGACATTCTGGCGCTGGGTATAGGAAATAGTTCAATTCCTTGGCTACCTTACAATGAATAAAATTATGGGTACTACCTGAATCAATCAACACTACTACATTTTTCTTCTTGATATGTCCTTCTATCTTGAGGAGTGGTAATTCCTACTAATGCATTAAACGATATGGTCGAACTGATTTCTTCCTCTTCTAGGGTTGGTTCCTGGTGTATATCCTCTTCTTTTGAAGATTCTTGTTCATTTTCTTCTTCCTCTTCACAATCTATGTAAAATAATTTCTTCTCAGCACACTTATGACCTTTAGTGTATTTTCTATCACAACTGTAGCAAAGCCCTTTTGCTCTTTTTTCTTCCAATTGTTGTGTTGTCAACCTTGTAGGTTGTGGAAATCTAGGCGTAGCAACACTTCCTTCTTTATAGAATTGAGTGGTAGGCTTCCTTGTCGCCATAATTTTACATTCAAATTTTCTTGCCAACCTAAATGCCTTCTCCAATGAATCAAGTTCCAAAACACGAACTTCATGTTGGATGTTATCCTTTAGAGTACCTATGAAGAGATCAATCCTGTGTTCCTCTGGAATATCAGTTACCCTTATATTCAATTTTTGGAAGTCCTCGATGTGCTGCCCCACTAAACCCTTTTGTTTGAGATTTATCAATTGGCTAAAGAAGGTGTTGCTCTTTGTATCCTCATAATGTGCTATCATTTCCTCCGTAAAAATTGACCAAGTGACAATTTTTTTACGGGAGCAAAGCCATTGATACCATACAAATGTATTTTGTTCTAAATGTAAAGTTGCAATGCGTACATTTTGTGTGTTTTGCACATTATTGAGATCAAAATATTGCTCCATCTGTAGTATCCATGTTACAGGATCCTTTCCATCAAACTTCCTCATATCCATTTTTGGAATATGCTGGTTCTTCCCGCCAACATTAGAGTTTATGAAATCATTATTAGCATTTATTTTGTTCTCATCATGAGTTTCCTCTACTATATTTTCACCATTAGGAAACATTTGTTGTATCAACTTTGTCAAACCTTCCATCTTAGCTTCCATGCCATTCTTCAAACCATCCATCTTAGATTCCATGCCTTTCTTCAAAACTTCCATATCATTTTTTGTTGCTCTTTGCGAGAGCGAAATTTGTTGCACTTGCTCTTGTAATTTTGATATGTCATGTTGCCATTCTTCATCTTCATGAGTCATAGTAGAGCCTTCTAAAGGCTTAATGGGTGTTGAATTCTTTTTAGGGGCCATTTGAAAATCCAATACTGATATCTATTCTATAATATGCCCTTGGAATCAATTCAACTTGATTCTTCAAACAAGACTTATGCAATTCGGAAAAAAAAAAAAATACACACCTTTTACTTTCTTTTGAGGAGCTCGATATTGAAATTGACTTATCTCTATAGTTTCAGATCCTTAATATCTAAAATTCGGCCCTGTAGTAGTCCTCTAAAGCCTCTTTCAAATGCCATAGATCTGACTTGATTTGGATTCTTCAAGGCAAAGTTATGTCCAATCTCCCACAATGACCTAATTATGGACTTGTTCAGTAGAGTGAACTTGTAGGACTTGCCACGTGTTACTATTTGCTCCTTTGTATCTAAAATTTATAGACAGGAAACTACAGTCCGTATACTTCTAGTCACTTTTTACATAATTCCAATCTGATGCTCAGAGAGAGAGTTATGAAGATTTTCCCACGATTACCTCTTTGAGATGAAATTCGGGAGCCTGAAAAAGACCTAACTTCCACAGATCAAATCTCAAACAATATTGCGAATCAAGCTCTGAAATTTTGCGAGGATGTTCCTCAGGATTTCAGCTTCGCGCTCTAAAAATTTCAACTTCCGAACCTTCATAGAAACAAAGTTATAGCTAAAATTCCGCGATGACCTTTTAAGTGAAATTAAGGAGCCTGCAAAGAGACCTAACTTCCACAGATTATATCTTCGAAAATATTATGAACCAAGCTCTGAAATTTTGCAACGATGTTCCTCAAGATTTCTACTTCGCACTCTAACAATTTCAGCTTCTGACCCTTTGTAGAAAAAAATTTATAGCGAAAATTCCATGATGACCTGTTTGGAGCAGCGAAACCCTAGAATCCCAAGCTTTGATACCAAATGTTGTGAAACCAGCTCCAAAAATAGAAGAAAAGAGATATCAATGTCTTAGAAATAAGCCACTTCGAGGGGGCAACTTCCAATACATTACATGAATGAACAATTCTTGGATGATTCAAATTACAAGACATCCTTTCTATATATAGGATTCCATGGAGCCACAATGTAATCCTAGTGGGGCCACAATGTAATCCTTGCCTACCTAACAATAATAATTTAAGGGCACAATAATAACAATATAGGGGTTACAAGGGTACAATAATAACAATAAGGGGTTTACACTAACAACAAGAAGGGACTATACTAGTAATATAGGGACCTAACATATCCCTTAAATAATCATCCATACCAACCTCTATTTGATTACCTCCATTGCCAGCGTGTGAAGAACTATTATTGCTGTAGTCATTCCTAATTGGTGAATCTAGACATAGCGGGAATTGAATTGGTGGTTGATTCAATCATTCTTGGTATCGTTCCTCTCCAATTTTTTCTCTTAATTCAGTCTTCTCTCGATTTGACATTGTCATGGGGTGCAACGAAATATGGTAGGTAGGTCGCTCATCATCACTAAAATCCTAATAATTAAAATAAAATAAAATTGAACATGATTAGTACAAAATATATGATATCAATTAGTAACCACGTTGACAATATTGCATGATTATAAATCAGTTTGACGTTGAAATAATTACATTAATAATAAATATACTAAACAATTATAATTATTACCATGATTGTCCTGGGATTGTGACTAGAAGATGAAATATTGTTAGAATTGGTAAGGTGAAGTGGCTATCCATTTTCAGCTACCAAATGTGACTTGCGGATGCAGCTCCTGATCAGAGCTTCCAACGTTTTGGAGCTATTCGAATATTTTGTGCATCTAAACTCGATGTTGAATCTGCATCATGAACCTGCAAATTTTTATACATTATAAATTTAATTAAGCTGTGCATGATTGACATGGATAAAAAACATAAATTCAATTAAATAATGAAAATATAAATAAAATCTGAAGTAAATATTATGTCTCGATATGGATAGGGAGAACTCCGCAATGGACTTTGAGAAATATTATGGAATGAGCTGGATTTTGAAGACTTGTCCATTCAATATAATTATGATATTTTCTCCCTGCATTTGAGCAAAACAACAATAAATTTTGGTGCACACACCTAAAAGGAATTTCGGTGCTTAATGTACAGATCACCGCACCAGTGCGTTTTTGGTAATGTGCACCTGTGCCATTTTATACACAGACGCACCAGTGATGAATAACCGCAAATAAAAAAGTGCAACTCTATTTTCTTTAAGTGAAAAAAAAGTGGTAAATTGAAAAATGGGCGGCAAAATATTTTCGAAAATATAATTTCATAAAACATTTCTTTAAATACTAAACACTTTTCATTATTTCACTAGTTTTGCAAAACATTTCAACCAGAGATTTGTAGGAGACATACCTGGAGTAAATAGAGCATGAGAGCACTGTGGAGAAGGGAAATACATTCGAACAGAAGTATTCAGATAATCAGAATTCCAAACCTCTGGTGATTCAACCCTGTAGCATAGAATTTCAAACGATCTCATGAATAAATTTTATTGTTTTTTTACTTATTCGGCAATTTTTTGTATGCAGTAAAAGAAAAAAATCAAAGTTTATTGTTTTTTTTTACTTTTTCTATAGTTTTTTTTATGCAGTAAAAGAACAAAATCAAAGTTTATTGTTTTTTTTACTTTTTCTGCAGTTTTTTTACTTTTTTCTGTAGTTTTTTACTTTTTTCTGCAGTTTAAAAATAAAAAATAAAAATAAAAAAATCCATTTTTAGAAACAAACCCTAGATTCTTTTTTTTTTGCCTTTTTTTCTCCCTCTTTCTGTAATTTCATAATTATGGATTTTCAATTTAGATTTATAGGGTTTGTATTGGTAAATATAGGCATAAGACATCCAATCCACGGGACGAATTGCATAGTCAGATCCCAATCCATATCAGCCCTTGCGTGAATTAAAAAAAAAAGATTTTTTTTCATTGGTGCATTGTATTATCCCAACGCACCGTGAAAGTACTATGATAAGAAATTAAAAAAACAAAATATTTTTTTATCAATGCGCCATATGTAAAATATGGCACCGGTGTGTTATTTCATTATGGCGCACCGCGAACGTGCTGTTTTGTACAAAACAAATCCATTTTAGAAACAAACCCTACATTCTTTTTGTTTCTGCCCTTTCTTCTCCCTCTTTCTATGATTTCAGAATTAGGCTTTTAAATTTATATTTATAGGGTTTGTATTGCAAATATAAGCCTAAGACATCCAACCTATAGGATGACTTGCATAGTCGAATCCAAATACATGTCAGCCCTTGCGTAAATTAAAAAAATCATTTTTTTCATCAGTGCACCCTGCGTAACCTAGCGCACTGGTGTGCTCTATTACCCCAGTGCACCGCGAAATTAAAGTGATAAAAAAATAAAAAAATATTTTTTTCTCAGTGCGCCATATGTAAAATATGCCGCCAGTGCGCTATTTCATTATAGCGCACACAAATGTTTTGTTTCGCAAAAAAAAAATCCATTTTAGAAACAAACCCTACATTCTTTTTGTTTCTTCCCTTTCTTCTCCCTCTTTCTGTGATTTCAAAATTAAGGCTTTTCAATTTAGATTTATAGGGTTTGTATTGCTAAATATAGACGTAAGACATCCAACCGACGAGATGATTTGCATAGTCGAATCCCAATCCATGTCGACCCTTGCATGAATTAAAAAAAGCAGATTTTTTTTTTCATTGGTGCGCCCGGCGTAACCTAGCGCACTAGCTCTCTGTATTGTACAAGCGCACCGTGAAAGTATAGTGATAAAAAAATAAATTTTTTTTTTTTTATCAATGCACCAGATGTTAAATATGGTACTGATTTATGCTACAAAAACCAACACTGGACGATTTTTATTATTTTATTTGTGTTAGTCGGTGCGGTGGTTGACATGTAACGCACCAGTGCTCCTTGTTGACATAGAGCACCGTACGGTCTATTATACTGTTTTTGAGGTGCGTTTATAAGAACCCCACGCACTGGCGTTGGTGCGTACACCATGAATGGCACACCAGTTTCTTGAGATTTTTTTTTAACTTGAAAAGTTGACAATTTATTTATAAATATATTAATGAATGATATGGTATAGGTTTGAGATTGATAAAGAAATTACTAACAAGAGATCAAGTAACAAAAATACTAATAACACATCAAGAAAATAAAAAAAGACAAGTTATTTGTAAATTTTTTACAAACAATATTATTTTTGAACTATATGTAAGTTTAACTAATATGTATTGTTTACTATGTATCATGCAGAGCCACAAAATGACGAAGCTCGATAAGATTATTTCTAATCTAGGACTAGAAGAGCGTAAAAGCTTGATGGAAAAATTGCAAAAGGATGAATCAGGTGAATGAAAAAATACTATCGATCCAATATGAGTTTTTTTTTTTTTTAATTTTCATTAATAATATAATTAAAATTATTAGATAACATGTGTTAAACAATCTATTAATTCATATCTGTTTAATGTTCTACAGCGAACAACAACTCAGAAAATGAATGTTGTTCTAAGAAAATAAAAAAATAGAACATGCAAATGAAAATGAATTGCTCCTTAGCTCATCTGGAGTGGTGCTGGAGGTTAACAAAAGGGGGAAAAACTTTTACTAAAGTTTGAGGGATCTAGTGGAACGAATGTATAGACGTTCTTTCCACTTACAATACAAAAACCAATCTAATGATTCCAAGAACCAAATTTTATCTAAACTACAGGAACAGTTTCCAGAGAATTGGTCAATGAGACATGTTAGACTTTTAATAGCAAAAACGTACGACAACAAAATAGAAAGAATGAAAAAGTAATATTCCTTTAAATGTTTGTCTAGAATTATTTATAAATATCACTTTTGTTATATTTACTTTTCATATATCAATATAAAAATTAAATAGTTTATTGTCATGCTACATTTTTAGGAAGATTATGAAAATCTCAAAATGAATGAGGCGATATCGGAGAAATATGCCGATGGAAATGTCCAAAAAGGTGTACGAGGAGATGGTCGAAGAAATGGAAAAAATTGCATCGGAAGACCATCTCAAGAACAACGTGCTTAAAACCTCTGAGAAAAAGACCCTCTAGTGGATGTTTTTGAGGAACCCCTTATAAAAATACCCCAAACATCCGTTTCTAGCGGAGGTTACTAGAGGAGGTTGGTGGGCGGAGGTTTTTGTGGATGTATTTCATCCGGTGCGCTCATAACTGTAAAACGCACCAGTGCATTCAACACAAGAAAGCACCAGTGCATTCAACATAAGAAATCACCGGTGCGCACAAATATTGGCACACTGAACACTGTGTGCTCCGTACACACCCGCCCAGTGCATTGTATTTATGTAGCACACCGGTCCTTTACAACACTTACGCACTGGTGCCTCATCAAAAGCGCACAAAAAAAGAAACCGCCTGGTGCAAAATAAAGAAAAATCACTGATGCACCCTTAAAATCCCGTGCACCGAAACACGGTTAAATAAAGAAAATTACGGCAAAAAAAACTGCACAAAACATTGGCACACCGACACTGTGCGCTCCGTACACACCCGACCGGTGTGTTTTATGTCTGTAGCGCACCGGTTCTTTACAAAAATTCTGCACCAGTGCCTCATAAAAAGAGTGCAAAAACATAAACAACCCGATGCGGAATTAAGAAAATTCATTGGTGTGCCCATAAACCTTGTGCATCGGAACAAGGTTAAATAAAAAAAAATTACGGCCAAAAAACCGCACAAAACATTGGCACACCGAACATCATGCGCTCTGTACACACCCGCCCGGTGCATTTTATTACTGTAGCACATCAGTGCATTACACAACGTCTACACCAGTGCCTTATAAAAAGCGTGTGAAAACTCAAACCGCCTGATGCTAAATGAAGAAATGCATCGGTGCACCCTGTGCACCAGAACGGGGTTGATTGAAAAAAAAAATTACAGCAAAAAAGCCGCACAAAACATTGGCACACCGGACACTGTGCGCTCCGTACACACCCACTCGGTGCGTTTTATTACTGTAGTGCACCAGTGCTTAACACAACGTCTGCACTGGTGTCTCATAAAAAGCGCGCGAAAACAGAAACTGCTCGGTGTAGCATGAAGAAACGCACCAGTGCTTTACACAACGTCTGCACCGGTGCCTCATAAAAAGCGCGCAAAAATAGAAGCCGCCCGGTGCAGAATGACGAAACGCACCGGGTCGCCCATAAAACCCCATGCACTAGAACAGGGTTAAATAAAAAAAATTACAGCCAAAACACCGCATTTTTCACTTTTGTCAGTGCTACAGAGCTCTCAATCACTAGTGCAATTTATCCTTGTCTGAGCTGCCCTGAAATTGGTGCTCCCATTGCACTCATTGCAAGCACTGCTGCTGTGCATTTCCCACCAATCTCCAGCTTGACTTTTGCAAAATGGTGGACAAATTTTCTTTTGCAAATTCTACAGCCAATATGCCTCCTCAATAGGCAAATTTACAGGTATTTTTCTTGTTTTTCCATAATTAAGCCTTTTAGCGGATTAGAATTTCAAATAACCTTAAAATTAACCATTTAAAAGAAAGAAAAAAAATTGTTGCATGGTGCGCTCGAGCCGTTCGGCTCACATTGGTCTGTGGTGCTGCTTGTAAATTTGCAGGCCGCACTGCAACCGGTGCTAACAGTATTCGCACCAGTTTTGGGGCGGTACCGATAAGCGCACTGTGTTATTTAAAAAAAATTAAAAAGTGCGGTGTGGTCATTTACCAAGCCGCACCATTGACAATGTGGGATCGTAGCATCACGGTGTGTTGACTGAATTAGCCGCCCCGAGGTAAGTAATGTTGTTAGCGCACCGCATATCGCATTTCAACATGGTCAACGGTTCAGCTTGGTAAACTGGTGCTAACGGTATCCGCACCAGTTCCGGGCCAGTACCGAAGGCGCACTGTGTTATTTAATTTTTTTTAAAAAGTGCAGTGCGGTCCATTACCTGACCGCACCGTTGACCTAGTGGAATTGTGCTGATGTGGTGCATTGACTAAAATAGCCGCCCCAAGACGAATATTTTTGTCAATGCACGGATTTCTGTATTTCGGCTGCGTCAATGGTGTGGTCTTGTAAAAGACCGCACCGTTCACTATCTCATGATGGCAGGAGGTCGGTCTGCTGACTTAACTATAAGCCCCGGGGTGTAGAGTTTATTCAGCACACCACCCTCTTGATACCGTACATAGTCAATGGTGCACTACAAATTTTCTAGAGCACCGCCCCGTTGTGCTAAATATTATTAGGTGCACCGAAGCTGGTGCGCTCCATAGAAAGACGCACCGGAACCGATGCGTGATTGTGTTTTTGGCGCATCGACTGTTATTTTATTTTTTTTCAAAAAAAAAATATATATGTTTATTTCTAAATACATGTCTCATTTAATAAAAAAATTGTGTTTAATATGTCAATCATTCAAAGACGTGAAAGGAGAGAAGAGGGGGAAAAAAAATAACAGGCGGAGCATTATAACATGGTTCGCCTATGGGAGACACAAGAGAGGGAGAGAGATGCATACCCTCACCCTATTACAGTAGCTACGCAGGGGATCCTAAGGTAGGTAGGCCTCCTCAAGTTCTATAAGGAGGCTACTTCCCTAAAAGGCCATAGTTTGTTTTTGAAACATCTTATCCAAAGGTGGAATGCCCAGCAGTAGGCTTTTCAGGTTGGTATCAACTAGCGGTACACGCCCACTGAGGAGGATATATATTTCATTACAGGGCTATCAAGGAGAGGGGTGGATTTTCCCTCATTCCCAGAGGTTCCAGCTGGCTGTGTAGTAGGGAGTTAGTTATTTTACTCCCAGAGATACATTAGAGCAAATGTATTGTCTCCTGCAGATTTTCGGGTGGCTGGAGGTCAGTTACGTATTGGTGCATTTGGTAGGGAGGAGGTGTAGTGTCTCTCACTTATCATTTTGACCATTTCACACAACACTAGTGATGGGAAACACATTAGTTGCTCGCTTCTATGTTATGTTGATTCTTTAGTACCGGAGCCACGACTTGTCAGGTGGTCTGCCATTTTTTTGTGGCAGTTCTGTACATCCTTAGATAGATGTCGTGCTCATGCACAAGGGAGGATGAACTTTCCTTTTGCTTCAGAGCTTTTTTGTTTATTTTTTGAGAGGTTTCCAGAGATGAGGCCTACTTTTCTTTGGCAGCCTCGCAGGCCAATGTTTGAGGCACATATACACATGTGGGGGCAGATGATGCGCAAGAGGGACGAGACTCTATTTCCAGTGAGGATATCACATGATGTAGTGAGTTGCTAGCCAGTGTTGATGAGAATCCCTTCATTATGGTCCCCTGTCCTTACGCAGGTTTGGATTGGTGAGGGTGTGCCAACATCCTCTTCACAGCTGATGAGCTGCCAGATGATAGAGGTAATATTACTATTCTAATTCTAATTAAATTTATTCTAGCATGTTATTTAACTTCTTTTTATTAAATTTTTTAATGAAATTGTCTAATTATTCTTGTGTACTTGTATATATTTTGCAGAAATTGGAACTTTTGATGGCGACGACATGCCGACACCACCACATGATCCAGGAGTGGATCTTGATGATGATCAGGGCATGCCAGATGTTGAGGATCATCAGGAGGTCAGTGCAGAGAGATCTGCTCCTACTGGTGTGTCGATACCGCCTTTTTCTAGGCTCGGTCGACTTGATGCTAGATAAAGGATGGAGTTGGGTGACCAACTCAGTGCATTTATTGTTGAGGCGGGCATCAGGCCCGCTCATTACAGTGATATAGAGGCCAATGATAGGCTATTACAAATGTGGAGATGCATGCCACGTGACATGTAAAACCTTATGCAGCATGTCGTAGGAGTTACAATAGCTGTTACACGACTGACAAGGACTATTGCATGTTATAGGCATGGTCGAGTCGCATCACGTGATGGACAGTCCATGATCAGTGACTCATCATCTCATGATCATTCACGTCGCACTACGCCAAATGAGCATGAGCCTCCACTAACATCCAGTAGCAGTCATCATGGAAATGAGGCTGGACCATCGGCCACATCCAGTCAGCAGCCTGCATCTTCCATCAATACTCATGATCATGAGTAGGCTGGACCATCGACCGTCGAGGATGCACCATTGACTGAGCAGGCCTCCACTTGTACTGATATTGATGTTATACTACGCCCCGATTGATCCATGACATTTATATTATAGTTGTATATTTTTAACATTATTCGGTTATATATATATATATATATATATATATATATATATATATATATATATATATATATATAGTCCATGTATTTTATGTTCATGTTGCGGTTGTACTTAATTTACATGTTGGTGATCATCATGATGTGTATATTGTTAGGTAATTTTAGATATGTTCATTTAATGTGCAGCTTACAGATAGATGTGTATGTGATAGCATGATTTATTTGACATGAGATGTATATTATGTTTGTGTTGTGATGATGTTAATATATAATGTTAATTGTATTTTGTTAGATGATCATGATCACGATGATGTTAGCTATTTTGAATTGTAAAATTGTAACTGTAATTCTAATGCTAATTTTAATTGTAATTGTAATTGTATGTAAAATATTTGTAAAATTTTAATTGTATTAATGTTAAATAATTTATTAAAATTTTTAAATTTGTAAATTTTAAATAATTGTAAATAATTCGACAAGCCAAACTTTGCTTTCAAGTTGTACACTAACATCGTTGTCCCTAATTGGGTAGACTTTGACTAACCACCAGGTCCAAAGAGAGGGGTGGTGGAAGCAAATTTAAGGCTTTTGAAAAAGGTGTCAGCAATATGAGCATCATCCCCTAGTTGATCATGGCTTTGGAATGCATCTAACAACATTGTCTCCATGGAAGTCATATCCCTTAAGTAATCATCCATACCAACCTCTATTTGATTGCCTCCATCGCCAGCTTGTGAAGAACTACTATTGCTATATTCATTCCTAATTGGTGAATTTGGACGTAGCAAGAATTGAATCGATGGTTGATTCAACCATTCTTGGTATCGTTCCTCTTCGATTTTTTCTCTTAATTCAGTCTTCTCTCGATTTGACATTGTCGTGGGGTGCAACGAAATATGGTAGGTAGGTCATTCATCATCACTGGAATCCTAATAATATTATATATATATATATATATATATATATATATATATTTGAACATGATTAGTACAAAATATATGATATCAATTAGTAACCACGTTGACAATATTGCATAATTATAAATTGGCTTGACGTTGAAATAATTACATATTAATCAATATATATACCAAACAATTATAATTATTACCATCATTGTTCCGAGATTGTGGATAGAAGATGCAATATTGTTACAATTGGCAGGGTGAAGTGGCTGTCCATTTTCATCTACCAAATGCGTTTTGCGGTATGCGCTCCTGATAAGAACTTCCGACGTTTTGGAGCGCTAGTTTGAATATTTTGTGCATCTGAACTCGATGCTGAATCTGCATGAACCTGCAAATTTGTATACATTATAAATTTAATCAAGTTGTGCATGATTGACTGCATGGATTAAAAACATAAATTTAATTAGATAGTGAAAATATAAATAAAATCTATGCAGCTCCTGATAAGAACTTCCAACGTTTTGGAGCGCCAGTTTGAATATTTTGTGCATCTGAATTCGATGTTGAATCTACATGAACCTGTAAATTTGTATACATTATAAATTTAATCAATTTGTGCATGATTGACTGCATGGATTAAAAACATAAATTCAATTAGATAGTGAAAATATAAATAAAATCTGAAGTAAATATTACGTCTCGAGATGGATAGGGAGAACTCCGCGATGGACTTTGAGAAATATTATGGAGCAAGCTAGATTTTGAAGAATTGTCCATTCGATATAATTATGATATTTCCTCCCCGCATTTGAGAAAAACAACAATAAATTTTGGTGCATACACCTAAATGTAATTCCGGTGCCTAATGTATAGATCACTGCACCGGTGCATTTTTGGTAATGTGAACCGATGCCATTTTACACTCGGGCCTTAGGTACCCGGTTCGATTAAAAGGACACACGGTAACGAATAACGCAAAAAAAAAAAAAAAAAAAAAAAAAAAAAAAAAAAAAAAAAAAAAAAACTATTTTCTTTAAGTTAAAAAAAAAATGGTAAATTGAAAAATGGGCGAGAAAAATATTTTTTGAAAATATATTTCATAAACATTTCTTTAAATACTAAACACTTTTTATTATTTCACTATTTTTGCAAAAAATTTCGACGGTGCGGGGAGCATGCACAGGCAAGCAAAGCACGAGCAACGTAAGGAGCAGGGAAATACGTTCAACAGAAGTATTCAGACAATCAGAATTCCAAACCTCTGGTGATTCAAACCCTGTAGCATAGAATTTCAAATGATCTTGTGAATAAAGTTTATTGTTTTTTTAACCTTTTCTGCAGTTTTATTTATGCAATAAAAGAAAAAAATCAAAGTTTATTTTTTATTTTTTACTTTTTCTACAGTTTTTTTTTTTTTTATGTAGTAAAAGAACAAAATCAAAGTTTATTTAGTTATTTATTTTTACTTTTTCTGCAGTTTTCAGGAAAAAAAAATCTATTTTTAGAAATAAACCCTAGATTTTTTTTTTGTTTCTACCCTTTCTTCTCTCTCTTTCTGTGATTTCAAAACTAGGGATTTTCAATTTAGATTTATAGGGTTTGTATAGTTGTAAAACATCCAATCCACGGGACGAATTGCATAGTCGGATCCCAATCCATGTCTGCCCTTACGTGAATTTTTAAAAAAACCAGATTTTTTTTCCTCGGTACGCCCTACGTAACATAGCGCACTGGTGCACTCTATTATAGCAGTGCACCGCAAAAGTACAGTGATAAAAAATTAAAAAAACAAAATAATTTTTTATAAGTGCTCCATATGTAAAATATGGCACCGATGCACTATTTCATTATGCCGCACCACGAACGTGTTGTTTCGCACAAAAAAAAAAATCCATTTTAGAAATAAACCCTACATTCTTTTTGTTTCTGCCCTTTCTTCTCCCTCTTTCTGTGATTTCAGAATTAGGGCTTTTCAATTTAGATTTATAGGGTTTGTATTGCCAAATACTGGCCCAGACATCCACGGATGAACTATGAAAGTCGAGATCCCAATCCATGTAGGCCTTAATAAAATAAAAAAGATTTTTTCATCCGATTACGCCTTTGCATAACATAACACATGGGTCGCTCATTAGAACCGACTTATCTGTGAAAATCTTTGTGATAAAAATTTAAAAAAACAAAATATTTTTTCTCAGTGCACCATTTGTAAAATATGCGGCCTGTGCGCTATTTCATTATGGCGCACCACGAACGTTCTGTTTCGCAAAAAAAAAAAATGCACTTTTAAAAAATACAAATCCTACATTCTTTTTGTTTCTACCCTTTCTTATCCCTCTTTCTGTGATTTCAGAATTAGGGTTTTTCAATTTAGATTTATAGGTTTTGTATTGCTAAATATAGACCTAGAGAACCATATTACCGACGGATGTTTTCTCCAGTCGGATACAATGCATATCGACCCTTTAGCGTGATTAAAAAAAAATTTGTTTTTTTTTTTTCATCGAATTGTCTGCACGGCATAACCTAGCGCTGCCGGTGCTCTTTGTTAATGTAGTGCTGTGAAATATGTGATAAAAAAAATAAAAAGAAAAAAATTATACATTTATCTTTGAATGTATTTAGAAGACCCCATGCATAGCATTGATCGTACACCATGAATGGCCTTACTAGTTTCTTGAGATTTTTTTTTTTACCTGAAAAGTTGACAATTTATTTATAAATATATTAATAAATGATATGGTACAAGTTTGAGATTGATAAAGAAATGACTGACAAAAGATCAAGTAACAAAAATACTGATAACACATTAAGAAAAACAAAAAATGCAAGTTCTTTGTAAATTCTTTACAAAAAATATTATTTTTGAACTATATGTAAGTTTAACTAATATGTATTGTTTACTATGTATCATGCAGAGACAGAAAATGACGAAGCTCGATAGGATTATTTTTGATCTAGGACCAGAAGAGCGTAAAAGCTTGATGGAAAATTTGCAAAAGGATGAATCAAGTGAATGAAAAAATACTATCGATCCAATATGAGTTTCTTTTTTAATTTTCATTAATAATATAATTAAAATTATTAGATAACATGTGTCAAACAGTCTATTAATTCACATTTGTTTAAGGTTCTATAGGGACCAACAACTCAAAAAAGGAATGTTGTTCTAAGAAAAGAAAAAAATAGATGCAAATGAAAATGAATTGCTCCTTAGCTTATCTGGAGTGGTGCTGAAGGTTAACGAAAGGGGGAAAAACTTTTACAAAAGTTTGAGGGATCTAGTGGAATGAATGTATAGACGATCTTTCCACTTACAATACAAAAACCAATCCAATGATTCCATGAACCAAATTTTATCTTAACTACAGGAAGAGTTTCCAGAGAATTGGCTAATGAGACATGTTAGACTTTTAATAGCAAAAATGTACAACAACAAAAAAGAAGGAATGAAAAAATTAATATTCCTTTAAATGTTTGTCTAGAATTATTTATAAATATCACTTTTGTTATATTTACTTTTCATATATCAATATAAAAATTTAATAGTTTATTTTCATGTTACATTTTCAAGAAGATTATGAAAATCTCAAAAGATGAATGAGCTGATATCAGAAATATGCTAGTAGGAATGTCCAAAAAAGGTGTACGAGGAGATGGTCAAAGAAATGGACAAAATTGCATCGCAGAAGGAGCCATCTCAACAACAACGTGCTTCAAATGTAATATGTGGTCATTGAATTTTTCAATCATTAGGTACAATAAATAAACAATTTAGCATTAAATATTAATTTTCAAGTATTTTTTTTGCGAGAAAATGGAACTCATTCGGCACAAAAACGGGACGACAAGGAAGAAAAGGGTTGATATCTAAGTTTGTGAGTAATTGTCACTTCCTTATAATAACTTAACTAGATTTCATTTTTGTATTTTTAAGTTGTTTTACAAAAATCATCATTGAATGTCTTCAAACAAGTGCTAACATACAAAGAAGAACCATCAGATGAGTTGACTGAAATTGGGTTAAATATGGGTTGTGAGTATATGTTAGCATATCAGAAATTAATTGTGGAATTTGTAAACATCTATCGATCTTGTTTTACTTAGCTCCATATATAATTAATAGAACAAAAACATCTTTTATATTAAATATATGATTTGTTATGGGATATAAAACTTGCAGGAAACAAAGTATGGAACTGCGCCAATAGATGAAATTTTGAAAGATGGCATGGTACATGGTTTTGAAAGAATGTGTATAGTTTATGACTCAATTGTTGCTATGGCACATCATTTTTCTTTTTGATTTAAATTGATGTATATTATTTAATATTGAAATTTTTATTATTCTCACCAATGTATATACACTCATTTCAGTTTATTTTTATGTTTGTAGATGGAATGTGAGGAAGAAGAAAACAATCAACACTGTGAACACAAAATTCCTCAAAATAACCCAAGTCATGGAAGTAGCTCGAGCGGTGACAACAGTTCAAGCGAAGAATGATGATCATTATGTTTTGATATCAAATAAAGGCGTTGTCTTTTTTGAAATATTTGTCTGTGAAATGAGACATTTTGTTTAATGTAATGGACATAGTGTCCCAATTGAAAGACAAAGGGATACCAATAACTATCCCATTTTGTATAAAAAAGAGTGTCTTATTCATATATATATATATATAATAATAATAAAATATGTTTTTATTTATTCTATTGCGTTCTCCATTATCGTTCTCAAATTCACTAATAAAAATTTAAATCATATGAATATTGTTATAAGATATATATGTGTCGACTTTTGATGAATAATGAATTTTAAAAAACCACAATAATTATGATATGATATAACAAATTAATCCAAACATCACATTCAAATGCATTAATAAAAATTTAATTAATGTGAATAATGTTATAAGATGTGTTGAAATTTTATGAATAATGAATTTAAAACAATCACAATAATTGCATTGTCACAGGTCGATGTTTCTAAAAAATACAAAATGAAAACCGGTGCGTGTTAGTTACTGTACACCAGTGCGTTTCTACGACCTATGGGAATTGCACGAATACCGATAACAATTATAAATCTCGGTGCATTTGTGTGTTACTGTGCACGGGGTGTTTATGTGTCTATAAGCACCAGTGTCGTTGTACGACCTATGGTTACCCCATGAATACCGATACCAATTATAAATCTCGATGCGTTTCTATGTTACTGCGAACCAGGGCGTTTATGTGTCTATACACACTGGTGCATTTGTACGACCTATGGGCACAGCATGAATACCGATACCAATTATAAATCTCAATGCGTTTGTGTGATATTGTGCACCACTGCGTTTCTATAAGTCTACGCACTAGTGTGTTGATACGACCCATGGGCACCGCACAAATCCCAAGACCAATTAGAATGGCCTTGTGGATTGTATCACCAACACTACGCCTGGTGCGGTTTTATACCTTGATAGCCCAGTGCATTCTCCTTCGATTGCCCTGGGGCACCTCCTACATGTATGCATCAATGTGTTAAAGCCATAATAGAGCACCAATGAAAAAAAACATCTGTAATAACCTCGGCCGGACATTTTTTTTAGTTTTGTTGAATTTGCATTAAAATCTACTTCGCTTATCGTAACCATAGCAGATGTTGTAGCAAATGTTTTTTGACAATTTATTGTTTGCATATAAACCTCCTTTATAACCTCACTGAGATGGCACCTGTAGTGAAATGTAATATGTAATCATTGAATTTTTTGATCTTAGGTACAATAAATAAACAATTTGTAATACAAATATTTATTTTCAAGTATTTTCTGGAAAATAAAGAAAATGGACATTCAACACATAAGCAAGGACGACAAGGAAGAAAATGGTTGATTAAGTTTGTGATATTGTTACTTCCTTATAACAACTTAACTAGATTTCATTTTTTTATTTTTCAAGTTGTTTTACAAAAATCATCATTAAATGTCTTCAAACAAGTGCTAACATACAAATAAGAACCATTAGACGAATTGTTTGAAATTGGGTTAAATATGGGTTGTGAGTATATGTTGGCATATCAGAAATTAATTGTGGAATTTGTAAGCATCTATCGATCTTGTTTTACTTAGCTCCGTCTATAATTAATAGAACAAAAAATTCTTTTATATTAAATATATGATTTGTTATGGGGTATAAAACTTGCAGGAAGCAAAGTATGGAACTGCGCCAACAAATGAAATTTTGAAAGATGGCATGGTACATGGTTTTGAAAGAATGTGTGTAGTTTATGAGTCAATTGTTGCTATGGTACGTCATTTTTTTTTTCGATTTACATTGATGTATATTATTTAATATTGAAATTTTCATTATTATCACCAATGTATATACACTCATTTCAGTTTATTTTTATGCTTGTAGATGGAAGGTCAAGAAGAAGAAAATAATCAACACTGTGAACAAAACATTCCTGAAAATAACCCAAGTCATGGAAGTAGCTCTAGTAGTGACAACAGTTCAAGCGAAGAATGATGATCACTATGTTTGGATATCAAAGCAAGGCGTTGTATTTTTTGAAATATTTGTCTGTGAAATCAGAAATTTTGTTTAATGTAAGGGACATATTGTGCCAATCGAAAGACAAAAAATTGTATTATATATATATATATATATATATATATATATATATATATGTTTTAATTTATTCTATTGCGTTCTCCATTGTCGCTGTGAAATATATGGATGATTAAATATTACAATGAAGAGATGTGAAATTTCATGATATGATATAACAAATTAATCCAAACATCACATTCAAATGTACTAATAAAAATTTAATTCATAAGAACGTTGTTATAAGATATATATGTGTCGAATTTTGATGAAAAATGAATTTAAAAAAATCACAATAATTATGATATGCTATAACAAATTAATCCAAACATCACATTCAAATGCATTAATAAAAATTTAATTAATATGAATACTGTTATAAGATGTGTTGACTTTTGATGAATAATAAATTTTAAAAAATCACAATAATTGCACTGTCATAGGTCGATATAAATAATAAAAAATGAAAACCGGTGCGTGTCAGTTACTGTACACTGATGTGTTTGTATTATGAAGCGCACTGGTGCTTTTCTACGACCTCTGGGCATTGCACAAATACCGATACCAAGTATAAATCTTAGTGTGTGTGTGATACTGCACACCGGTGTGTTTATGTGTCTATACGCACCGTGCATTTATACGACCTGTGGGCACCACACGAATACCGATACCAATTATAAATCTCGGTGCGTTTGTGTGATACTACACATCGGTACGTTTATGTGTCTATACGCATCGGTGCATTTGTACGACCTATGGGCACCGCACGAATACCGATACCAATTATAAATCTCAGTGCATTTGTGTGATTCTGCGCACCAGTGAGTTTCTATAAGTCTACGCATCGGTGCGTTGATAGGACCTATGGGCACCGCACAAATCCCAAGACCAATTAGAACGGCCCCGTACGTTGTATCACCAACACTACGCTTGGTACAGTTTTATACCTTAATGGACCGATGCTTTCTCTCTCAACTGGCCTGGGGCTCCTTCTACATGTACGCATTGGTGCGTTAAAGCCCTAGTAGCGCACCGATGAAAAAAACGTCCGTAATAACCTCTAGTCACCCTTTTTTTTTTAGTTGTGTTGAATTTCCTTTAAAAGTTCCGCCAAAACCTCTATAACCATAAACGGATGTTGTAGCAATTTTTTTTTTGACAATTTTGGCCAATTTTATAACACTAAAAACCTCCTTTATAACCTTTGCTAGAGGGTCTTTTCCTTGTAGTGAAATGTAATATGTAATCATTGAATTTTTCGATGATTAGGTACAATAAATAAATAATTTAGCATTAAATATTCATTTTCAAGTCTTTTCTTGCGAAAATAAAAGAAAATGGAACCACTTCGACGCATAAAATAGGATGACAAGGAAGAAAAGTTTGATATCTAAGTTTGTGAGTAATTGTTATTTCCTTATAACGACTTAACTAGATTTCATTTTGTATTTTTAAGTTGTTTTACAAATCATCATTAAATAATATCTTCAAACAAGTGCTAACGGACAAAGAAGATATCGGAAAGCTGATTGAAATTGGGGTAAATATGGGTTGAGTATATGTTGGCATATCATAACTTAATTGTGGAATTTGAAAGCATCTATCGATCTGTTTTCTTAGCTGCGTATAATTAATAGAACAAAAAACTCTTTTACATTAAATATATGATTTGTTATGGGATATAAAACTTGTAGGAAACAAAGTATGGGCTTTGCGCCAACGGATGAAATCTTGAAGACGGCATGTTACATGGTTTTGAAAGAATGTGTATAGTTTATGAGTCAATTATTACGGTAATTTTTTAATTTCTTTTTTCAATTTACATTGATGTATATTATTTAATATTGCAATTTTCATTATTATCACCAATGTATATACACTCATTACAATTTATTTTTATGTTTGTAGATGGAAGGTGAAGAAAGAAAACAATAAACACGAAGTGAACAAAACATTCTGAAAAATAACGGAAGTCATGGAAGTAGCTCTAGTAGTGACAACAATTCAAGCAAAGAATGATGATCACACTATGTTTGGATATCAAAGCAAGGCGTTGTATTTTTGAAATATTATCCTGTGAAATCAAACATTTTGTTTAATATAATGGACATAGTTTCCCAATTGAAAGACAAAGGGATACCAATAACTGTCCCATTTTGTATGAAAAAGACTGTCTTATTCATATATATATGTTTTAATTTATTCTATTGTGTTCTCCATTGTCGCTTTGAAATATATGGATGATTAAATATTACAATGAAGAGATGTGAAATTTGATGATATGATATAACAAATTAATCCAAACATCACATTCAAATGCACTAATAAAAATTTAATTCATAAGAACGTTGTTATAAGATATATATGTGTTGACTTTTGATGAATAATGAATTTTAAAAAATCACAATAATTACTAACATTATGAAGTCAATATAAACAATAAAAAATGAAAACTTGTGCATTTCGATTCTTGTACACCGAATGCGTTTGTATTATGAAGCGCATTGGTGCCTTTCTATGACCTCTGGGCACTGCACAAATACCGATACCAATTATAAATCTCAGTGCATTTGTGTGATACTGCACATCAGTGTGTTTATGTTTCTATACGCACCATGCATTTGTACGACCTATGGGTACCACACGAATACCGATACCAATTATAAATCTCGGTGTCTTTGTGTGACACTACGCATCAGTACGTTTATGTGTCTATATGCACCGGCATTTGTACGACCTATGGGCACTGCACGAATACCGATACCAATTATAAATCTCAGTGCATTTGTGTGATACTACGCACCGGTGTGTTTTTATAAGTCTACACATTGGTGCGTTGATACGACCTATGGGCACCGCAAAAATCCCAAGACCAATTAGAACGGTCCCATGCGTTGTATCATAACACTCGCCTAGTGCGATTTTATACCTTAATGGCCCAATGCATTCTCCTCGCGGCGGGCACCTGTACATGTACGCATTGGTGCGTTAAAGCCCTAGTAGTGGGTGCCCGATGAAAAAAACATGGATCCATAATAACCTGCGGTCACCCATTTAAGTCAGCGGATTCCTTCCCCAAGGAGTCCGCTGGCTGAGTTGGTTGAGATCCTGCATTGGAGGGAAGGGGTCGGGTGGTCAAACCCTGCCCCCTCCGTATTAAGTCAAAATTTTGTTTTAAAAACCGTGGCATGCCTTTTTTTAAAACCTCGATGCATAGATTTAAATGCAAGTGGGTATGTTGGGGGGGTCAGGCCCACATTCGGTGGCCCACCCCATATCTCTGTCAGCTCCGTTTTAAACACGTGGAGTGTGGTTGGGGTTGACAACCCTCGCCGACCCACCCATATTTAATATGTTGTTGCCATAGGTTATGAGGGCGATGGGGTCATGGCCGCCGAACCCCCTTATTTTAATACATTTTTTATATCTATTGGATGGGGAGGGTGGGGGTCATGGCCTGCCCTCCATATATATATCTATATATATATATATATATATTTTATTTTATTTTTTAAAACCAAGTGCAATGTTTTTAAAAAATTAGAAATTGACGAAAGTTCAATTTAACAATCCCTAATTTGCTTAGAATCCGGCTAGAGTTATGGAATCCGGTGGTTGGATTCTGTGTTGTGTCCACCTCCCTAATGCTCACATCACCAAGTCAACCTCGAACTTTTTCATTGCTCCTAACTCCTTCATCTGGGGCCTAGGAATTGAGTGTCATCTGCGTCGTTGGAAACAGAAAGAACGAGATCTTCATTGGAATTGACACTAAGTTTGCCACATTATGACACTTTGATTTTTGAGCCTTTGTACTTGAGCCACTTGTACTTGGACTTGTTATCCACCTGAATCACACGTTGTGGAGGAAGGTAGCGGGAGTTGAGTAATTATTGAATCTAAAAGTATAGACATAATTGCAACCTACAAACATCACATGGAGTAATAAAGTTTAGATTAAAAAATATACAACTATATGGAAACATTGACAAATTTCTCAATATCTCTTTGTGCTCAAGATGGTGTCATAGTAAAGTTCATATGTGAAATGAGTGACAAGAAACTGGTCCTAATATGCTTTATATTTATGAAAATGAAATGCTCCAACTCAATAATGGTGGAATGATAAGATACAATGGAAATCGTAAATTCAGAGTAGGAATCCCTAAGTGTAACATGATTGCATGATGAGAATGATGTGTTCCTCAAGTCATATATCAACAATGATGACCTCCATTCATTGATCCCATTCCCATTTTTGAGTGGGTGGCAATCACTAAGTGGCTGATTTCATATTTTTCTCACACTACAATATGCTTTCTTTGGCATATACTTGTCACCTTTCCCAATGAAACATTAGCATGCCATATAAACAAGGGTTGAATCCCTTCACTATACAAGGAGGAAGGTGGGATCAAATATTAAGATATATACAATTTTGGAGAAATGTAACAATCACTAAGTGGCAAATTTCATATTTTTTTCGCAATACAAAATGCCTTCTCTGGCATATACTTTTCACCTTTCCCACTACAACATTAACATGTCATATAAATGTGTCAAATCACTTACATTATGCGAGGAGTGTGGGATAGAATATTAAGATATATAATTTTTTCGAGAAGTATAGAAAATGCATTCACTTTATTAATAACCTCAAGAAACAAATTCCATAAATATAAAAAAGATTTGATATTTGTGGAGGGGTTTTTACGTAATACTCCTAGTTGTAAACATATATGTACATACATTTTATCTAAGCAAAACAACCAATATGATTTTGGGTTGGAGAGCTTGTAAAGACTAAGGTTGGAGAACCTAGTAATGTAAAATGTATATACACTCACATATATTAATAAAATAGCATCATAATTCCAAAATACTAAACCGAAAGAGTATAAGAGGCTCATATTCTATAAATTCCATAAGAAGGGACTAAAGTAAAAAATGGTTCCTAAGCCAAAGTCATAACCTTATATGAGCCTAAGGCCACTTTATGGAGATATATTCCCAAGGTCATAAAACCATGCCTATTATCTAAGTCTTAAAGGCATGATATACGCCTAAAGTCATGAATTGTTATTTATGTTATATTTCTAAAGTGAATGGAAAATTTTCTAAATAAGTTCCCAAATTTTGGGAATTTAGTTATTTGATTGAAACTTGCAAAAACCTAACATGCATATATAATCCTTATTTTCCAATGAAAGGGGGCATTCTTGGTTGATTCTTAATACTAGAGCGATGTGCGAGCCTAGGAGCCAGTGAGACCCTATAAGCTAGTAAACCTTGTAAATCCTTGGTGGTATTTTGTTGCTAATTCTCTTTCGGTTTCCTTGGGGAAGGTTGGAGCCCTGTAGGGGAATTGGGTGGGTATGATTGCCTAATGTGTCACAACATTATTGACCTTTTGTCATCTATCAGTTCTGTACGCGTAAAGCGTTTGGGGCCTACGTTGATTACCAAAGATATGATTCCTTCACTTGGGACCCAATTATTTATGCAAACCAGCTTGCATCCACCAACATATGATATAATTCTTTGTGATGAGCCTCAGAGCAAAACAGGTGGCATCCACTGACATAAAAAGCAGGTGGGAGTGGACGTGCATGCGTGGCGATTTCGTGGTGTAACCATTCCGAATTTTACGCGTCTCCCCGTCAACCAAATGCTTTCAATAGACGATTCGTTTCTTTTGACAACGACAGGATTTTAAGTGTTCGATTCATTTCTCTTTCCACTTTACCGGACGATTCGTTTCATATGATCGCAACAAGACGTTATCATCTCCCATTCTCTTCACGGTAACCCATTGGCATTGCCGGACGTAAACTTTACGACAACTTCATATCGTTAAATGCCATATTCATCAATTTGTTGAAAATTAGAATAGGTAAGTGGACAACAGTAGCAATGGATTTCAAATAAATGTTATCACAACTTCACATCATTCAATGCCTTAAGCAACCATTAAATTGTTATTTTTAATGATATAAAGTATAAAGCAATCATGATATAAAGTATAGTCTGGATATATTTTAGTAGTTAATATTTATATAACTAGCACAATTACATTAATAAAAATGGTTTATACACAAGTATATAACATACACAACAACATTATTAAATTTGGTTGATATACCATATTAATAATTATTAGGTGTATGGTAAGGATTTAATATTAATATTAATTATTATATAATTATAATAATTATATAAGTAATAATTAGATTTTATAATATTAAAATATTGGGTTTTAATATTAAGTTTTAGTAATGTGTTTAGTATTGGGGTTTTGCTATGGAGTTTTAATATAAGTAAGCGTAAGTTAAGTTTTCAGTTTTCAATTAACATTGAAACCTAATATTATAAACCTTATATATTAATATTATAATCCGAATATTAATATTAATTTGATAATAGAGTTCTAGTAATTTGTTTAGTATTGGGGTTTTGCTATGGAGTTTTAATATAAGTAAGCGTAAGTTAAGTTTTCAGTTTTCAATTAACATTGAAACCTAATATTATAAACCTTATATATTAATATTATAATCCGAATATTAATATTAATTTGATAAACCCTAATATTATAAAGTCAATATTATATAAGTATATATATAAACTTGATTTGTGTTTATATAATTAGAGCTTAGACATATATCATTAGAGTTTGGATATATAATTTTTTCACAAAGATTTGGCACAATTTTATGATTAAGCATTAGTGTTTATACAATTATAATTTGGGTACATATTTCATCATTGGGATTTATACAATTAGAGTTTCAATTTACATTTGATATGTGTCCATGATAGAGAGAAAATGGTGAGTGGAGCTGGAGCGACCTGCGGCTATGCAGTGACACCTTACGTGTTGGCTACCATCCAGAAATGAAAGTATGGCGATGCGGCCATCGCCCCTGTACACTCTCGACCATCACTGTATGCCTCGACCCGGTATTCTCATTGTGTCGGTTGCCCAAACCACTCAACACACAAAGGCCACAAACCTCGTGGCTCCAGGACTATTCCGTCACACCCTCACCTGTGTTTGGTGGCCCTACTACTTCTATAATGCCATCACGCCCCCATGAAAGGTGGCTATCGTCCTTGGTGAATGGCGACACCTGGCTATCGAAGATGGATCTTGGCGTTTGTGGATGGACTGGCATGGCTGCTCCTGAAATTCACTGGCTGTAGTATGCTCTACCCACCATGTCATCCTATGTTATTATAGGTGCAGGGCTACCCTCTACAGAAGGCTTGGGGATATTATCGGTGCAGCATTTTCCTGCCCAAATCCTATGTAGATGCCCAGTTTCGAGTAGAGTGCAGTTAGTCCTCACTAGGCTTCCCTCAACACATATGGTTCCCTTCTTTGTAGATTGACCCAACATCGACTTTTCAAATTCACTCAACATCGACTCAGGCAGGTGAACACATTGGGGCAACAGGTGCCATAGAACAGGTAAATAATAATCATTTTCAAATTTTTATTAAAACACCTGTTGGGGAAAATCTTGTATTATGGATAGAAGATACAGAGCTGGCATTTGATCTCAAAATGCATATTACACAAGCTCAGGAATGCCCTATATCATTAAAGCTACTGATACATGAAGACAAAGTACTTCAAAACCACAGATCCATAAAGGATCACACTATATCCTCTGGTGCTACCATCATCCTCAACCTCCATTTGTGAGGAGGAGGAACATGGGATCGGGGAAAAACTAAAACCGTTGGGGGAAAAGGGGGAGGCAGTACCTCTAAAAAAAATCAAAATACAAGACCCTCCTTCAAGAACATTCTGCAGGGGAACAAAAAACCAACTGCCCCTACAGAACCAGAGAGCAATGCCCCCAGACCCTACATTGTAGAGCAACTGAATCACACTCCTGAATTGGCCATAGATTTACCTGAGATTGATGAACATCAAAACACATATCAGGCACAAGAACTTATCTGTCACTTTAATAGCTTCTGGTCCAAACCAATGGACCTCTTTCAATAGAAATTTAAGAACTGGAATGTGGAGTGTGAAATAGATCTCTGTTCAAAAGGCTTCTTCATAGCTAAATTTCAGCATTCAGAAATCACAGACTACATCCTCCAGGAGGGTCCATAGTTTTAGGGATCTACCGGACTTTATATCACCCCTTGGCTCCTGGAATTTGATGCTAACACTATGGTTGTCTCCGGAATGCCAGTTTGGATCAGGTTATACAATCTCCCCCTACATTTCTGGAGTGACAACGTCCTACAAGGCATTGGGAATGTGCTTGGGCAATACATTAAAACAAATACACAGTAGTTGCAGGAGAGAATCACCTTCACATGTATCTATGTTGAGGTAGACCACAACAAAGGATTACCAGAAAGCATTCATCTGGCACACAAACAACAAAAATGGATGCAACATATAGACTATGAAAACACCACATTCAGATTCAGAATTTGCAGACAGACTAGTCATCTACAAAATACCTATCCTGAAGCAAAGAGAGATAATCGAAGAAAGAAGAGGACCGGAAAAGCACCCAAAGGATGGAAATACCCTCCATGTGACCCAAAAGAGGAGATAGAAGAAGAAGAAGATGCACCCACATCAGATGGGAACAAACAGTCAAAAATAGTCCTGGATGCACAAGAAAAAGGCACAATGGATCCATTTGATATACAAACACAACAGGACCCGCCCACACAGGAACCAGTTGTACCTGACTGCGGTGGTAACAAAAGGCATCGCTCATCAGAAACCTCGGACTCGAACAAGGAAGTAGGAGCAGCTACAGTTGAAAATCAGCTTGCACTTGTCTCCCCCATGTCATCACAAGGTGCATGGCAGAAGGTGGAAAAAAACAAAGGGGGAAAAACATAGTTTTTCTCCCCTTTGTATATTAGTTGTCACTTGCTTCTTTTTATGAACACTAGTCTCAGCTGGTTGTAAAACCTATTATCTCCTGATGCAACATGTAATTTTGTTTCTTTTAATAAAATTACGAGTTTTCATGAGGAAAAAAGATATGTGTCCATGATTTTTGGATCCATGATTTTTTTATAAAGAATTTGGACAATCTAATGTAGAAGGGATCTTAAGGATATGACAATTGTTTGTTTGTGGTTCTTCTAACTTGTCATCCATACCTTTTTTTAAGTGATTGTACATTACAACATATTAATCATGATATGCATGCTTTAATTTTTTATTTCTTAATTTTTCTTGTTTGATCAAATTTTTATATATTTCCTATCTTATTATCTTTAAGATTACAACACATAGAGCTAAACAAAGCCAATTCCTCTACAATCTTCAAATTGACAATACCTTTGAGCTTACTTATACATAGTGTATTACAATAAATGAAAGACATATCTTGGTAAGTAGCTTGGCCTCTGCTCAACTGATTAATCTAAGATCATTTATTTGCTTCAAGATACCATGGGAAACAAAAATTACACTTCAAATAAGAAACTACTAAGATAGTTTGGAATGAGATGTTTCTTCAAGATGTATTTACATGTTAATGTCTTAAGAGGATGATAAGGGGCTTCATCTCAGTCCTCCTTTGTTTTTTATCATCACATGCCTTTTGTTAATTGCTTACCTCTATATTCCATTAACCCCCTTGTGTGTCCATCCACCAACTTGTCATCTTCTTCAATGCCATCAACATCATGCTACTATTCTACTAATTTATATATAGTTTTTGTGATTTAACCATGCACCAAAATTTTGCTAAGGTCCCAAATAAGTTGTTATTCTCCTATATAATTCTATAGTGGCTATCACTTGGGATGCCACTATCACAGACAACAAAATCGTGAATTTTGTATCCTACCATAGTGCAAGTCTTTATTTATTTTTAGGGAAGAAATAGTAGAATTGAAAAATGTAATCTCAATGTTTCCTTCATTGCCCATTATAGGTACTCAAAACTTGGAAAATCACATGACTTTAGGCTATGTTTTCTAATCACCCATCAAGCTCTTTCTCCACTCTCTTTTATCATATTAGAATTATCAATGTATCTAGTGTCTCCCTATCCATATTAATGATCAAAATATCAATACTACCTATCAAGATGTATAGAAGATGGGAATTTATGTTCTATGTGCTACTTAATTTTATGTCTATGGCATTGGCCCTCTAAGAGGTGTCAAGAAACATGTTTATAGAATCATCCTCATTTTCCTTCCTCCTCTCAATTTGTTTATTTATAATCTCTTCCCATAATGCATTAAATTCTCTATGTACTTTCATATGCCCTCTAATGTCCTAAAAATCCAACCACTGTACACAAGGAATGAAATGTTTGATATTAAAAGTATTGGCTGCAACATATAAACCCAACTTAGCTGTCCCCAATCCTTTAATTCCCACCAACTTAGCCAATGAGGAACATGGAAGGGAATAAAACAAAGTATGATGAGGAGTCAACATTGATGGTTGCATCGGCAGTGACCTATCTTCATCCATGTACTAACCCATCATCCCTATATCTTTGTTGTCATTTATGATTTGGACAAAACCAAATCAATATATCTCTCTTGAATAGTAATCGAGATTGTGTTGTTATAGGTGAGTTTTTTATCACTTGATACTTGAACCTAAAAGCCACTTTGGCAACATTATCCATCTCGACAACATATCATATGTGTGATGGTTTTTGCAATTGAATGCAGAAGAGTCCTCTGTATGTTTTAGTCGTATTGAAAATAATTTAAAATTAACAACAAGAAGACTAGTAACTTAACCTAACTAAACCAAACCATATGTGTCATCTTGAGACACCAATGCCCTACATGGAATTTTTTCACAATGTGGAGGAAGCTAGCGAGAGCTGTATTACTCATTGAATCTAAAAATATAGACATAATTGCCAACCTACAAACCTCACATGGAGTAATAAAGCTTAGAATGAAAAATATACAACTATGTGTAAACATTGACAAATTTCTCAATATCTCTTTGTGCTCATGATGAATTCATAATGAAGTTCATATGTTAAATGAGTGACAAGATAATGGTCCTAATATGATCTAAATTTACGAAAATGGCATGCTCTAACTCAATAATGGTGGAATGGTAAGAGAGAATGTAAATTGTAAATTAAGAGTAGGAATCCATAAGCGTAACATGATTGCATGATGGGAATGATGTGTTCCTCATTGCATATATCACCAATGATGACCTTCATTCCTAATCCCATTCCCATTTTTGAGTGAGTGGCAATCACTAAGTGGTTGATTTCATATTTTTCTTACACTACAATATGCCATTCTTTGGCATATACTTGTTACCTTTCCCACTACAACATTAACATGCCATATAAAGAAGTGTTGAATCACTTACATTATACAAGGAGGTAGGTGGGATCAAATCAATGTTTTAAAATTTTGAATCAGCTTCGGAACTGGCCGAGGGTCAGATTTGAATCCAAATTTGACTTGGTATCGACTCAACCGAGTTGATTTCAATGACTCGGTCTTTGTAAAAAATACAATAAATGTTTTTTATTATTATAAGAAAACATAATTTTAAAGGTTTCCGTTCATGTTTCCAAATAAAAAGCATTAGAATATAGAGAGAAGACAACATATGATCAAAGTAGGCTCATGAATATATCCATTATATCAAAATGACACCTAGTGCACTGTCCAATACATGTAAATTGTAACATATAGAGATCAAAACAAAAACACATAACCAAGGAGGCTCTAAATGGCCTCTACAATAAAACATCACTAGTCACTAGTCACTACTGGCTACTGCTAGAGAAGCCAACATCATCTGGAGCAAACTCTGACTCATCAGATAGGGAAACACATGGCTCCTCTTCCTCATCGCGATCTCCAACTGCAACTGTAGAAGTAGTAGCACTAGCAGGGGCAACATCTGCACGTTGAGATAGACGTTCTATGCACTTGCGTCTTGGCTTAGTAGAGGAAGTGCTTGCAGCTAAAGGACTTGGGGTTGGGCCTGGTATTAGTGGATCTTCATTTAACTGAACATTATGTTCAACTAATGTGTCCATTTGTAAATCCAAATCAAGACCAATATCCTCATCAGAATCAAACTATGTTAGATGACTCTCTACTACCTAATCTAACGTTGGATCAATATCTTCCAACACAATGAGAATTTTATTAGGTCTTTTATATTTGACATAGACTAGATATTTTAACCATTTTTGTTCCAAATGGTTTCTCTTCTTCGTGTGAATCCTCTACAAGGTAGCCCAATTGCGCTCACACCGAGAAGCATTGCAAGTTTGACTCAAAATACAGATTGCAAACTTCTGCAATTGAGGACAATGGATACCTTTTTAGTCAATTTAATTGTCTTAAATTCCTATCATAAATTATCGACCGGAGTTGGTAATCTTATGAAGTGCAGGTGCACTACATATGCTAGAAGCCTTTCTTACTTAGTTTATTTTAGTGATTTTATGTAAAGGTTATTTTTTTTAAAATGTTTTTATTTTGGATGTCCTTGAATGAATTTAAGAAACTGAATTATGAAAAGTAAAATAAATCCAAATTTAACTCAATCCTAAGAATTGAGATGACAAATATTTTTAGTAGCTAACACTAGTAAAAAATGATGAAATTAATGACTAGGTGACTAAAAATGTTAATCGCCACAATTATTTCAAGTGAATTACTACTAAAGTTGAACAATTTTAAGTGATCAAACTAAAAATGACTAACTTAAATGACTAATTTAGTCTTGGAATAAAATAAACAACTAGATAACCAGTGACTAAACTAAAAGCGACTAACATAAATGACTAATTTAGTCTAGGGATAAAATATATGACTAGATAATAAGTGACTAAACTAAACGCGACTAACTTAAATGACTAATTTTGTCTAGGATTAAAATATATGACTAGATAATAAGTGAACCTTTGTTTTTTTGTAGGTCATTAATTAATTAATTTTTTAATGATGTATGAACCTTTGTTTTTTTGTAAGTCAATGTTATATTCATGTAGGAAAAAAGGAGTACATATAGCCACTTAGAATATAGGTGTTTTCACCCCATCTGGGTTTGTTGAAAAAAATTTGCATGAGATGCAAAAAAATGCAAAAGAGAGACTAGGGACATTGTCCATAAACGATTGGGCCAGAGGCGCCAAAACACATATAAAACATAAAGAACACCAAATAACATACTAGGTGTCCGACGTGATGGATACAGGGTTCTCTGGGGTTGTTCCTAGATGCGGTGGAGGATAAAAGTCACACTGACCGTGCCCTTCAAAGTGCGTCAACCAAGTCTCCAACTTTTCTACTTTCTCAGTGTGTTTAATTTGGCCTCGAAAAACCACTACCAGTCTCTCCCAGACTTGGAAATGTAAATATTGCATTCAATACAATGTTTCCATCTTCTCTGCATGCTCCTCACGACAGACTCTCTTAATTGTGTCCACTCTTTCCATCAGGCTGTTGATAAGTGCATGACAATTCTCTAGGCAACAATGTTGGATAACCTGCCCCTCATTTACCTCAGATCAATAAAACCCACAATTCCCCTTGCCACCACAACCTGCTCTACCATGGCGACTCTGCTTCTGAACCCTCAAACCCAAAACTCTATTACTCCCCCGCTTAACTCCTCCATGACCCCCATGCACACCCACACTAATGAGCCGCGCATGCCCCGCAGTCTTTCCACCCCAACGTGGAGTAGCCATGATTATTTCTAAGTCTGACACCCCAACAAGGCCATGGACAACAGGGGAGTGAGAACACCCACACCACACCAGGGGCTTCATAATTCGCCAAGTTCGAGGAACCCCACTGTGTGTAGAGTCCAGATACCAAAACCCCTACCATAGAAAGCAAACACCGCAGGAAAAGGAGCCAAATGTCGTCACCCACCACCACAGGGAAGCACAGAGAAACCTCCCGCTACTAGATAAAGACCGCCACCACCAGGAAAACCAAATACCATCACCCACCAAACCAACAGAGGAAATTGAAAAACAAATGATGAGAAGGTAGTCAACGCTTGAGCGTAACTTACCCCAAGGCAGTGACCAGTGAGCACACACCAATCCACCAAACACCGTCACACCCACATCGAAGGGCATGAAGTTTGGAAAAGAAACTAGTTTTCTGCCACCACCCTCGAGGTTTCTCGAACCGCAGATTATGGCTTCCTCTCTTAGCACGAAAAAATAGGCTCACCGAAAGCCAAGAAAAATTGAAACGAGTGTGCTCACTTCCCTTCAACTTCCTATCTTCAACCCAGATGCAGACAATGGCTAAGAAACTGAGCAACAGGGACCAGTTGAACACATCGCACTAGCAAATGCCCACGACAAGCACACACAAGCCACTCCCTTTGTAAAACTTCATGCAACGTTTACGCTTCCTCTCCGAAGGCAACCATCAGGACCAACACCAAACCAAAGTGAGGAGTCTTATAATGTCAGGCTCCCTCGTCTTCCGTCACCTTATCCTTTCACCACCTCCAAACTCCAATGCCAGTTATTTTTCACACGAATTTCCAATGTGAAGCCAGTAACTCTCCCACTGCATGTGTTATGGTGAACGGACTAGGAGTACCGTCCCTCACCCTCGCTCCACTTATATTTAGTTATGTGAGACACCTTCCACGTGTTGCTCAAACCTCACCACATTTGATATCAATTTGGAGAATTTTGACAATGCAATGAATACCGAAACTTGTTATATGATTGGCACTAAGCTTGATTATTTTTTAAGATTCAACAGTAGATCCTGGAAATAGCAGTAAAATATCCACAATAATTAGCTAATTTTATACCATACGAGAGATATTTCATAGGGAATAGGCCTAGTGATTTCTATTTTAATGGAATGATAACAACATTTTTTTTGGGTAATAATGGAATTTAATTCGATTTCAAATTATAGTGTGAGAGCGGATTTGATGTGAGAGAAATTCTTATGGTTTCTGCTCTGTAGACTTGTCCGAAGTCTTGGAGGAAGTGGAGGACGTCATTTTGGGAGGAAAACTGATACCAATTTTTTCAAGAGACAATGAAGTGTCGTTCTAATGTGACTGGCATAGGTGTTAGATTCAACCACATGATGTTCAACACGAGTGTGAGCCAACTCTAGGTCTCAAAGATGCATTGCGAGCAAATTTTGTACAACCCAGAGCGTGTCACCAATTCTTCATCTCTCAACTACTTCTAGGATAACTACATTACGCCTGATATGTTGAAGGATGTTGTGGTCAAAGAGAATCATGTGGTCATTGCACTATGGAGAGGTGAGAGGGTGACCTCTACCCTTGCCACCGTGTTGAACATGGCCTCGTTCCCTCACCATGACAGTGTGCTGGAGAACAAAGATGTCGGGGATGTGGCCTTAGATAACAACAATAATGGAAGCATGGTAAAGCCGAATTCCCTGAGCTTCAGAGGTCGCAAGGTGGAATGCAGGATATGTTGGTCGAGCAAAGGAGTTAACATGGTGGCGAGCACTAAGTTACGTGTGAGACCGGACATGAGAATCAACATTAAGAGGGTGCAGATGCAGAGGGCTCGATTTCTCTTTTGGACATTTAAGTTATTCACATGTTGATAAGGAGGTGGAGTCATGTCGCATAGCCATCAGTCATTCATAGTGGTCATGTCAGCATTAAATTGCTTACTTAATTATAAGATGTAGTTGGAAAGTGAGCACCTCAATCTAGGTGGAAATTTCACAATTTAATTGTTGATTTTTTTTTAATACTTATAAATTTATACATACATTAAAAAAAAAGAGATTCAACAATTTTTAAATATATTTTACTAAATAAAAATCAATAAAATATTATTTAAAAAATAAATAAATAATATATATACATTAAAAAATGATTCAAAAATTTATAAATATAATTCACTAAATAAAAATCAATAAAATATTATTTAAAAAATAAATAAACAATATATATACATTAAAAATGATTCAACAATTTCTAAATATAATTCACTAAATAAAAATAAATAAAATATTATTTAAAAATAAATAAATAATATATATACATTAACAAAAAATTCAACAATTTCTAAATATAATTCATAAATAAAAACCAATAAAATACTATTTAAAAAATAAATAAATCAAGGGTTCTTTGTCCATTTGGGCGGGAGTCATTTCTTTGTCCATTTCTTTTCTTCGAATACTCCATCACATGAGATTGCGTGGGAGTAATTTTTCATTGTGAAAATTTCAAATACGTATCAGTATCAAACAAAGGGTTGGGCGGGAGTCATTTTTCATGGTGAAATTATCAAATAGGTAAATAAGGGTTTAGTGTTTTACATTGTGTGGTTTACTTCATCGAGCTTGCATTGCAATATTACTTGCGGCAATGAATTCTACATATTAGATGGAGTTTTGGGGGTGTGGAGGTAAATCCTGGAGAGGTTCACATGCTAGAGATGGTATGGTAAATATCTCCCCTTACCGCAAGCAGCCCTGGGTCAGATTCAAAATGCAAAAGAAAGTGAGGGAGTTCTCCTCAATGTTCCTGATGATAACAACTTGCATACGAAAACTGCGACCAGTTGAAGCTTTCACACAGTTGCACCACACGAAGCGTCACAGAGGTATATTTTGTATCCATTTTTCAAAGCTTTGAAACTTGTGTTTTTGCCATTAAGAATTTAATTTTCCAGATGGGACCAACATCTCCTGTTTTGCAACTAAATCTAGTTGTATGACTCTCCTCTGTAGATTCTCAACATCCTTGCAAGGGATTTCTTTTTCTTTCTTTCCCAAAGACCTTAGATGATAAAATCATTGGAGGGGGCTGGGTCACATGAATCTAAGCTCTAATGGCTTCTTCCAGGGAGCATCATGCTCCCACAATAATAAATTAGAAAACAAAAATACACAGATTTCGTTTTCATAATGCCGTGAAACCCCTAAATCTCAACTGCCTGTCCTATAAATATTTATTGTTAGTATTTTTTTAACTCCTGTATTTAGTCTACAATTCCGACAAAAATGCATCAAAGTAGTGGCCTAAAATGTATGATCAATATGGAAATAATACCGTACCGTGTGGTCTATGGACCTTACCCTTGTGAATACTGAGCTTACTGAGTCTCTTCTAGCACCATTGCAGATGATCTATAATGATCCTGGACATCCTAATACCCAGGATACTAATTTGATGTCCAAAAGGGCCATCAATATCTCTATCCCTTTCCCTCTGGCCACAAGATCGAGCCTCTTTATCAAGCATCTCCCTATACTTTCAAGCTCTTGCACCTTCAACTCCTTACAATGCACTCTTCTCCTCATGAAATGCAAGAGAGTAGAGTCGTTGGGATCCTCTACATCTTGACTTATGCACAAAAAATTCAGCATTTGGTGCTACACCAAATTGTTTTGCTTGTCAGACCTAACAAAATCCAAGAATAGCATTATGGATTCCTCCATGATACTAACCAGCTGAGCTATTGGTATTGTATTTTCTTCTGTCCCTGCTTCCTTCATGGAACCTTTGACCAAATCCTAGGACCTTCAAACTGATCATTCTCTAGGAACCTCTGGAACAAAAATTGAAACTGCTAAAACTGATCTGCCACGTGGTCATAAAACAAATCTTTCTCTGATCCATACAATGCTGCCTCCCGAAACTTTCTGTATTGCCAATGCAGGGCCTCCCAAGACAAACAAGTCTAGCTGACACACACAGTCTCCAAGTCTTGTTTCACTCTCTTAAAGGATTCGTGGGAAGCATGTGTGACCGTAGGCTTGTTTAAAGTATATCTCTTCCGCCTAGAAATCACCCCTTTAGGCTTTCGGGTTTCATACCAAAAATCCCACTCGAATTTTCATGGCTCTCAAAAACTCCCTAATGCATGTTCATCGATCATGTTTATCGAAGCAAGACATCTCTCTCTCGTATTTCTTGTAGAAATATTCAATATAATCCCTTCTTGGCTCGCTTTTCGGAATGATGATGGAGAATATACCATTGAAGCCTACCTCCGCTTTCCCAAACACTCGGACTCCCTAGATCGACTCCGATTTTCCGTTACATAGACAGATTGCCCACTCTGAATCTTTTTATTTTTGAACAAAGTTTTTTATAAAAAAAATCATAATTTTCATCATCCGTTTAGTGATGGGTTACCCATCAGCAAAAGCTTCATGACCTCGGTCGTAAATTCATACATACTCCTCATTATTTAGTTGCGCATACATTTTAGACCATGTTTAAATGTAAAAAGGAAGCGCATACAATTTGGAAATCCAGAGGAAAAAATATTTATGGCCTAGGGAGCTCAAGAAACAATGTCAGCTCATCAAGTTTTATGAAGCATTAAACATGGACAAGTGAGATGGATAAAACAATGGAAATGCACATATTTCAATGAAAATATACCATTTTTAGCTTGCTTTGTCTCAATGGGATATATCGACCCGCAAAGTGGGTGACAAACAATCAGTGGATTCTGTGTTTTGGGGTTGAGCTTCGTGGTTGTTAATGTCAACAAATGTGGTTGCTATTTTATGCCGGCCTTGCATCCACACTGAGCTTGGATCGGGAAACATCTTGCTCGGATTAAGAGGAGCATTTCCTCAACCCGTGTGCATGTTGTTGTGGCTACAATGTGAGGCCTCTATGATGGCTCTGGATTTGACAGTGATTCTAGGAACCGCTATTGGAATTAATCTTCTACTGGGGTTGGATATGCTTATGTGTGTGATCCTGAGAAGAGTTGATGCACTTTTATTTACACTTATTTTACCTCTGCTGGGAAAGTGCCATGCTGAAGTATTATCTATAGGCATAACCGGATTGGTGGTTCTTTTCTTTGCACCCGACACTTTATCCATGGAATCAAATGATGTCTCTATAGTGAATGGAATGATTCCAAGAGTGAAGCATGGAAATCTATATATGGCTGTGAGCCTTCTTGGTGAAAATATCATGCCTCACAATTTTTACCTCCACTCTTCGATTGTGCGAGTATGATTCAATTTCCTTATTTCCATATTTTTTGATAATTTAGCAGTGATGCAATGAATGAAAGTTTCAGGTTGTCAGTGCTGCTAAATAGAATTGGCAGTTTTATAAGGTATTATTTCTCCTAGGTGTAATGATCAGATCAGATCGTAAGGAATGACTGTCTTGCAAGGAGTAACCCTATGAATATTTAAGTTTTATTGCCAAGGTTACTGTAATTTTTTGCTAGTTGTATGTGCATGTGTTATTCTGCCAACTATGATTGTGGTGCATGAATGAATCTGGAAATAATTTGGAGAAATCCCTTGCATTACAAAACATGAGCGGCATCTCCCTTGCATTACAAAAATGAAAATGATAACGTTGAAGATATGTTTAGGACCATAAGTAACAACAGACAAAAATTTATGTACAGCACGTCGTCAAGCAATGGTTGCTATTTTATGTCAGTCCCTTGCATCTCACATTGGAGTCGTGACTGGTAAACATCTTGCTCGGATTTGTGTGGAGGAGTACTCTCAACCCGTGTGCATGTTGATGTGGCTACAATGTGAGGCCTCTATGATAGCTCTGGATTTGACAGTTGGAATTAATCTTCTATTGGGGATAGATATGCTTGTGTGTGTGATCCTGAGCACAGTTGATGCACTTTTATTTACACTTATTTTACCTCTCCTGGGAAAGCGCCATGCTGAAGTATTATCTATAAGCATAACAGGATTGGTGGTTCTGTTCTTTGCACCCGGCACTTTATCCATGGAATCAAATGCTGTCTCTATAGTGAATGGAATTATTCCAAGAGTGAAGCGTGAAAATCTGTATACAACTGTGAGCCTTCTTGGTGCAAATATCATGCCTCACAATTTTTTCCTCCACTTTTCGATTGTGCAAGTATGATTCAATTTCCTTATTGCCATATTTTTTGATAATTTAGCAGTGATGCAATGAATGAAAATTTCAGGTCATCAGTGCTGCTAAATAGAATTGACAGTTTTATAAGGTATTATTTCTCCTAGGTATAATGATCAGATTAGATCGTAAGGAATGACTGTCTTGCAAGAGGTAACCCTCTAAATATTTAAGTTTTATTGCCAAGGTTACTGTAATTTTTTGCTAGTTGTATGTGCATGTGTTAGTTTGCCAACTATGATTGTGGTGCATGAATGAATCTGGAAATAATTTGGAGAAATCCCTTGCATTACAAAAATACGATAGAATTCCCTTGCATTACAAAAATACGACAGAATCCCCTTGCATTACAAGAAATGAAAACGATAACGTTGAAGATAAGGTTATGACTGCAAGTAAATACACACAAAATTAATGGTTGTTAATGCTGTCAAATGTGGTTGCTATTTTATGTCAGTCCCTTGCATCTCACATTGGAGTCGTGACTGGGAAACATCTTGCTCGGATTTGTGTGGAGGAGTACTCTCAACCCGTGTTCATGTTGATGTGGCTACAATGTGAGGCCTCTATGATAGCTCTAGATTTGACAGTGATTCTAGGAACCACTATTGGAATTAATCTTCTATTGGGGTTGGATATGCTTGTGTGTGTGATCCTGAGCACAGTTGATGCACTTTTATTTACACTTATTTTACCTCTCCCGGGAAAGTGCCATGCTGAAGTATTATCTATAAGCATAACAGGATTGGTTGTTCTGTTCTTTGCACCCGACACTTTATCCATGGAATCAAATGTTGTCTCTATAGTGAATGGAATGATTCCAAGAGTGAAGCGTGAAAATCTGTATACAACTGTGAGCCTTCTTGGTGCAAATATCATGCCTCACAATTTTTACCTCCACTCTTCGATTGTGCGAGTATGATTCAATTTCCTTATTGCCATATTTTTTGATAATTTAGCAGTGATGCAATGAATGAAAGTTTCAGGTCATCAGTGCTGCTAAATAGAATTGGCAGTTTTATAAGGTATTATTTATCCTAGGTGTAATGATAAGATCATATCGTAAGGAATGACTGTCTTGCAAGGAGTAACCCTCTGAATATTTAAGTTTTATTGCCAAGGTTACTGTAATTTTTTGCTAGTTGTATGTGCATGTGTTATTCTGCCAAACTATGATTGTAGCATGAATGAATATGGAAATAATGAGAAATCCTTGCATTACGTAAATACGACAGACCCCTGCGTATAAAAATACTTGCTTAATCCTTGCATTACAAGAAATGAAAACGATAACGTTGAAGATAAGGTTGTGAATGCAAGTAAATACGCACAAAATTAATGGTTGTTAATGCTGTCAAATGTGGTTGCTATTTTATTTCAGTCCCTTGAATCTCACATTGGAGTCATGACTGGGAAACATCTTGCTCGGATTTGTGTGGAGGAGTACTCTCAACCCGTGTGCATGTTGATGTGGCTACAATGTGAGGCCTCTATGATAGCTCTGGATTTGACAGTGATTCTAGGAACTGCTATTGGAATTAATCTTCTATTGGGGCTGGATATGCTTGTGTGTGTGATCCTGAGCACAGTTTATGCACTTTTATTTAAACTTATTTTACCTCTCCTGGGAAAGTGCCATGCTGAAGTATTATCTATAAGCATAACAGGATTGGTGGTTCTGTTCTTTGCACCCGACACTTTATCCATGGAATCAAATGTTGTCTCTATAGTGAATGGAATGATTCCAAGAGTGAAGCATGAAAAATCTGTATACAACTGTGAGCCTTCTTGGTGCAAATATCATGCCTCACAATTTTTACCTCCACTCTTCGAAGGTAGTAGTGATGATTCATAATTCCTTTATTATTATTGACACTTAGCAAAACACAATGAATGAAAGTTTCAAATGCTGTCGCAAAACAGAACTGCAAATGACACAAATAATTATTTATCCTAGGTGTAATGATCAGATCAGATCGTAAGGAATTACTGTCTTGCAAGGAGTAACCCTCTGAATATTTAAGTTTTATTGCCAAGGTTACTGTAATTTTTTGCTAGTTGTATGTGCATGTGTTATTCTTCCAACTATGATTGTGGTGCATGAATGAATCTGGAAATAATTTGGAGAAATCCCTTGCATTAAAAAAATACGACAGAATTCCCTTGCATTACAAAAATACGACATAATCCCCTTGCATTACAAGAAATGAAAACGATAACGTTGAAGATAAGGTTGTGACTGCAAGTAAATACGCACAAAATTAATGGTTGTTAATGCTGTCAAATGTGGTTGCTATTTTATTTCAGTCCCTTGAATCTCACATTGGAGTCATGACTGGGAAACATCTTGCTCGGATTTGTGTGGAGGAGTACTCTCAACCCGTGTGCATGTTGATGTGGCTACAATGTGAGGCCTCTATGATAGCTCTGGATTTGACAGTGATTCTAGGAACTGCTATTGGAATTAATCTTCTATTGGGGCTGGATATGCTTGTGTGTGTGATCCTGAGCACAGTTTATGCACTTTTATTTAAACTTATTTTACCTCTCCTGGGAAAGTGCCATGCTGAAGTATTATCTATAAGCATAACAGGATTGGTGGTTCTGTTCTTTGCACCCGACACTTTATCCATGGAATCAAATGTTGTCTCTATAGTGAATGGAATGATTCCAAGAGTGAAGCATGAAAAATCTGTATACAACTGTGAGCCTTCTTGGTGCAAATATCATGCCTCACAATTTTTACCTCCACTCTTCGATTGTGCGAGTATGATTCAATTTCCTTATTGCCATATTTTTTGATAATTTAGAAGTGATGCAATGAATGAAAGTTTCAGGTCATCAGTGTTGCTAAATAGAATTGGTAGTTTTATAAGGTATTATTTCTCCTAGGTGTAATGATCAGATCAGATCGTAAGGAATGACTGTCTTGCAAGGAGTAACCCTCTGAATATTTAAGTTTTATTGCCAAGGTTACTGTAATTTTTTGCTAGTTGTATGTGCATGTGTTATTCTTCCAACTATGATTGTGGTGCATGAATGAATCTGGAAATAATTTGGAGAAATCCCTTGCATTACAAAAATACGACAGAATCCCCTTGCATTACAAAAAATGAAAACGATAACGTTGAAGATAAGGTTGTGACTGCAAGTAAATACACACAAAATTTTCTGGCTATTCATGAAAGCACAGGGCCTCTCGGGGATTATGTAAAGTTACTAAAGATTTTTTTTTATACTAAATATTTAGTACACTGTTTTTTCCCTTTCCTAACGCCTTGACTACCGAATTTACTGTTGGCACGCTTCTTGATACATAAAATGTTGTGGATGAAGTTCCGAAGGAGTTTTTGGCCAAGTATGGAAAGCAGTGGGATGGCAGAGGAGATGAGAAGTGCTTGGGCAAAGCCCACTGGAAGCAACAACTCTAATTATAGAGGACTACCAAATTCCTTGCACTCCCCAACAATTCATGTCTGAAATATGGCCTTCTTTTGAAAACATGTAATTTCTTAACTTTCATTTGTTGATACTTTCGCACTACGAATTGGATACTTGATTTATTATCCATCATTGTAACCATTGACAGGCTCCCTCTAATTAGTTATCAGGGAACTTAGATTTTTTCCAAAATGCAACGGAGAATTAAGAATATTCTCACCGTTTTCTTTTGTCGAAGTTAAAATTAGTTTTCACCAATTTTAGTGGTTTGTTTCATTTCCCACCTTTACCTGGTTTTAAGTGAGATCCTGCATTGCCAGTGCCTCGCTACAATTCCGTATAGGTTGAATTCCTACCAATGACATGTAAATCTTTCCCAATGCCTTGGTTGCATTCTTGTTTAAAACCTATATCCACCATGTTGTTGGTATTGAGTTCAATTCTAGGGTCACGAGCACTGCGAAATTTAAATGGATAGACCGTGATTATATAAACTTTGTAAGCAATAGGTATAATCTCCCAAGGCAACCTTCTATTTTTAGTGTTCAACTTCATCTTTGTCCAAGCCAACCTTATTTTTTCAGTGTTCAACTTCATCTTTGTCCAAGCCAACCTTCCCTTTTCAGTGTTCAACTTTATCTTTTTCCATTGTAGCGGCTGGTTTCATTTTCCACAGTGAAGACATATCCGGTCATCGGCACTGCTGCGAGTTAAACTATAATGCTAGTATTTGGTTTTATTTATTATGAATTAAACACTTTCGGTCACCAACACCATTACGAGGGAAATCATAATTGTAGTGACTGGTTTCATTTACCGCAAATTAATCCCTTTTGGGTTGCCAACGAGTGAAAGCGAAAATGGATAAACTGCAATGATGTAAACGTCATAATATATTTTAGACAACAATGAAAACATGGGTTCCTAACAAAATTAGAGCATCAAAGTGATACTAGGGCAGAACATCAACACGTTTGACTGGGGTTCTTCATCACTTGTAGGAGTTGAGGTCTTTCTCGAAATTTAGAAGTCGATTTACCCTTCCTTACCCCTTCTTCGTACGGAGAATTATGAGTTAGTCTACATTGCTAGGGACATCTGCTTGGATCATTTGATAAGCCTAGTTGACTTCACTTGCTTGGTTCAATTATGGATAGATAATTGGGCTCATATGGATTTAACTGTACTATGCAAAGAACATGTTAAAATTAACATGGTATCAGAGCACAGGTGAGGGCAAACCCAAGTCAGAGAGAAATGTATTAAGCTTGAGGGAAAGCTATCAGTCAACAACATGGAAACAATTTCGTCTCTCTCTACACATGCAATAATTTCTTCTTCCATCTATGACAGGAAGGGTCTTGATATGTGTAAGTTTCGAGCATTAACAACCTCTTTAATATTTTTGAAGCATCTTCTTTATCTTTGTGTCCATTTCTTGTGTATTTCTTAGTATCAGGTTTGGTTTCATAATTCCAAGGAGTAGAATTTCATCCCCTTAAGGGTATCATATTTTATACAAGGATTTCCTCTGCGGCCAAGAGGTTCATTGTTGAACAATGCGTAAGAACTAGGGCTACAAAAAATAGAAAGAGTGATATAAAAGACTCGTCCATGCAAATTCAAATAACTCCCATGTGGCATAATTTTTGAGCAACACCCTTGTCTCTGTGATTAACATAAATCGATGAACAGTAAGGGTTATTCACGATCCATTCAGGCTTGTTTGAAAACTTTTTTTTTATATAATTTCAGCCCTCACTAGGACTTTATTACTAAGCATGAAAGGTTTGGTGGGATCACATTTCATTGACAGTTTGGCTCTAAAAGAAATTGCATGAACAATTGATGAAGTTTCCAGAATTTTAGCATGAGCCCTCGTCTTTGTGGAATATCACTCTAATCCTTGAATTTCAGCATATTTCTATCTTGTGAAGTGAGGAGCTATTTCGATCCTCTTGGGGCTACAAATCAATTAGCAAGGATGAGTTGTTAAGACGTGAAATTCTTGAAGTTCCTTTTGGATTGGCTTGTATTTAAAACTTACACCAGTGATCCTTTTATCTTACAGACTATTTGAACATTCCCCAAAATATTGTTTACAACTCCTTGAAGCATTTCAGTCATCTCTAGTTAGGGAAAGGGCATATGACCTATTTCAAATTTGCAGATAACTGTTTTATTGATATGTCTGCAACCCCTTTTAGATCGCAATTCTTCTGCACTTTTTTGGTCATCAATTTAGTCATCTACGACCCAACACCATTATAAAGATGAATAATTCAAACAATTGATTCAGAATTCTGGAGTTTGAATCTAAATATTTCAAGGTCTATTCATACGTATTATAGTTTTTGAAACATTAAAACTCTGCAATATGCAAGGTATTCAAGCAGAATTTTGTGCTTAAGTTGGCTTCAATATAGCATCATTATTGGGAATATAATAATTTTGTCAAAGGCTTCCATTGTATGCAGCAGTATGAATAGACATAGGACTACTTTCATAGTTCTCATGCTGCAAGCCTTTTATATATATTAGAAAGAAGTAGCATATAAAAGACCTTGCAAGGTTTTAGATTGATGGCAGTCTTGACCTTAATAAGCAACAAAGACTATACTTGACAACTACATATGTTGATGTCAGAATCCCTCACACCAAGATACCTTCTAGGCTTGAGCAGATACGTGACATAGCAATAACAATAGTCTTATATAAGACAATGATCTGATAGTGTTTTTGTTGTGACACACATTGGAGAAGACATTTTGAGATACCTTAAAGAGTTTCAGACCTAATCCAAAGTCCAGGATTTGAAGAGTAATAACATTTAGTATTTGAAGATGTTTTGAATATGTGCAACAATTTTGTCACTATTGAATATGGGAAAAAGCTTAATTAGCTGACCTTGTATATATATTGCAAGTTGTTGCAATGAATCCTTGAAATTGACAATTGGCTGACATTAGCAGAAAAACATTGGCAAGACAATGAATCAGGAAGGTGACTATAATTACCTTCTATCTGTCTATAATATATGTTGGGATGATGTATTAGATTCATCACAGTGACATACAGTGATAGTGAAGTGTCAATGATAGTTAAGACAATGTTGATTGTACAGTAACCCTTGTCATAACAACAAACAATGGTGTGTACGCTATATGATGTGAAACAGTAACATCAGACTTTATCACTATCATTTAAGGTCTGGTAAGATTTGCAAGAAATTAGTAAGGGCCTCTTTCATTGATCCTAAAGCAAGTTTGTAAGCAAAGGTTGTTGATGATTTTCAGAAAAGAGCATCTATTTAAGAAATAGCAGTGGGAAAATATAATAAAACTTTGGGTTTTTTTTCATTTAGCTTATTTAAAAAACAAACATGCCTACTTGATACAGACTTCAGTCTCATCCCTTGGCCTGAAAACAAAGAAAATTTTTGGCCAATATTCTATTATTGGTCATTATGAAACATGTTCTCGTTTATTTAAAATTGCATGTCCTTTTTTCTAGGAGTCAAACTCTTGATAAGCCAGAATATATATATTTATTTCATATTCATTGAGTATATAGTCCTATAAAATCAAGTATCCTCATTGAATTTATCTCTGGAAATAGCTAGGTAGCATTTATACATACCAACACGCTAGTGAAAATTGTTAGGAAATATGTTCATGTATTAATTCTAGCACATATATCAAAATATGCATACTACCACTGGTTATGCAATAATTTTTTCCGTAATAAATAAATTCATCTTCTATTCATGCATGTACTGTCAGGCATGTAACACTACAAGAAGGGTCATTTAGCTTCACATTAGCACCATCATTTGTAAATGATTTGAAAAATATTTATTTTTTAAATAGTAGTGTAAAAGTGGTGATAATGTGGGATACTCAATTGGTGCTATATTTTCTGGTGTAAAAGTGGAGTTAGTAAAAAAAGTTAAATTTGGTGTTAAATTCATATGTGGCATTCCATGGTGTATGGTGCAAACCACCAAAAACCAGTCTGACATGGATCAAGATATCAAGGGGATCAATGATCAATCTATTTTTGTATCTGATTTTCGGGGAAGAAAAAGTGAAATTGAAGAAGAAGAAATGAAAAGACAAGAAAGAGATGGATGAAATAATTTTTCCTGAAGGGAAGCCATTGCAGTTGATTGCAGGCATAGAATTTTCGTCAAATGATGTTGGATCACCATTGCAGTTTCTGGAATTTTGCTCAGCATTTTAACAAGTATGTACTTCTTATCCAAAATGTGTTTTAAGTTTGAATTTTGTTCAGATATTTTCTTTTACATTGTTGTAGTTATACTTTCAACGGTACTAAGTTTTTGCTACAAACACACTAGTGTGATGATATGAAATGGAAAATTTTTAATACTGGTCAATTTACACCATGATTTGGGATAACATCACTTTCTACTTATTCAGTTCTTGATTTTTGCATGTTAGATATAGCCCACAACACCTTCCATTCTTTCATAGCTATGCTTTTACACTAGTCAACAATAATTGTTATAGAGGTTCTTTGATTGTTAAAATAAAAGTAATCTTTCCAAGGCAGACTTTTGGAAGTATCTGTAAATGAGGTCTTATAGATGTACCTTACCGATAGATGACAATATATGCTATGATTAGTGAAAGTGAAATACCAAAGCTTCTTTGATCATCAAGAAAATATGGTTTTGTAAGGTCTCCGTATTATAATGAATTTCCATTGTGCTGCTGTCCACATGCTTATATTGCAACTATGAAAGTTTAGTCCCAATTGTGAGGCCTTGGCCTTGATTCTATCCGAAGCAGCTCCTCTTTTTATAGGGCTTTGACACATGCTTACCATTCAACATAGCAGTATATGATAAACTTTGTATTCATAAACAAATGAGCAATGATGACTCAGAAATGCCACTAAATGAATGAAAAAACCACTGTTCTACGGGGATGTGTCCCTTAGGGTGGGAGGGGGCACCTCCATGTTTCCCATGTTCCCAAGGTGTCTTTTTATTGTAGGATTCTCCAAGAAACATTTTTCCACATATCTCTTTTGGGAAATGCGGTGAAACATAGAGGGAAATGCATTTTCCCAAAGGGGTTTTTTATTTTTCCCATTTTTTGGGACGATTGAAGAAACATTTCTCTACATATCTCTGTGGGAAATGTAGATGGAAAATTTTCCCTAGCGTGAAGGATGCATTTTCCCTATTAAAAAATGCACTTTTGGATGACTATTTTGGATCTCTCTTAGAAAACATGAGTTGCCAATTTTTATGGTGTTGCAAATGCTTCTACTTGCTTGTTTGACCATCCCTATATGTGCAACCAAGACTGCAATTCCTTGTATTCCTTCTCCAAGTGACTCTTTATTCATGTTGTGTTCATTATTTCCAATGCCATTGCAACCCTCGCCCAGTCCAACATACCATCATTTCGACACGAGTTGTTGATCCACATTATAATTTTGACTAATCAATGCTCATTAAATTGTACTTTATCAATTTTGGATTTTTGACCATGTTATTAGAACCCCATTGTCGAGGTTCCTAGTGTAGTAAATGTTCTTTATCCACGTTGTGTTCACTCTTTCAAATGCACGTGCAACCCAGACCTAATCCAATATACCATCATTTTGACATGAGTAGTTGTTCCACATGGTAATTTTGACTAATCAATACTCATTAAATTTTGCTTTATCAATTTTGGATCTTTGGCGATGTTATTAGAACCCCATTTTCGAGGTTCTCAGTGTGCTTGATGTTCAAGTTGATCAAAGGTTATAGAGATTTTGCCACTTTTAGTGGTATGTAGAAGTAATTGATTGATTTCTAGTAATAAAAGTTTGTTCCAATTGTGCGAGCTTTTAAAAGCCAAAAAAAATCTCTATCGCTTTTTGGATAATATCATTGGATCATTTACATATATCATCACAAAATATAGTAATAAGAGAGACAAAAAAACTAGATATGGAATTCAACAACCCCCACAATTATTATTCGTATACTCTTGGTATTCTAGCACTTGTGGAATAAGTTGGAGAGCTTGTTTGCTAGGGTATCGAGTTCATGGTATATATGCCCACAAGAGAACCAATCCAACTTGTTGTTGACTTGTTTGATACCTTGCAAAATGTGAGCTAAATGAGGGGCCACTATGCTGAATTTGTCATAGATTCAATCCACAACAAGTTTTGAATCCCCCAAAATATTTATTTTTTGACATCGTTTTGGTTGACCACATTGACAAGAGCCTAGAGAGTTGAAAATTCAACTCTCATGTTTGTGCCCATACTTGGAGCATATTTGATATCCAAAAAATGAGCAAGTTTTGCATATTTCTTTCCACAGTGATTTTATTTCATTGCTTTGATCTTTGATGTTGTGTCATCAATTAAAGATTCCATTCCTCCATTAGCAGGATTCCATTCCTCCATTAGAGGCGGGAAGACTGCAAATGCTGAATTTCAACTGTCAGAACATTCCTCTCAAAGAAATTTGAGTTCACAACTCACTGAGGTTCAACTTAGGAAAAAGGATGAAATGGAAATCAAAGAAAATTATAGGTGCATTCCTTTACAAAGCTTCTATGCATTTTCATTATGTATTTTAGAGAATTCAACAAGTTTCCCTGACTTTTTCTTAATTTTGCATGACATACCATCCAGTGTGAGATTTGAAGGAGGCAACTTTTTGTGTAGATGACCTTAAAGCACCATTGTTCCATTCAACTATGGTTTCGCTTTGGACATTATATTCTTTTTTTAGGAAAGATGTTGAAATTGATCTTCTGGGGAATCTACTTACACATTTATGCAAGTCTGAGCCTTTCTTGCTAAATCAAGGACATCTTACTGAAGGGTAATGTGAAATTTTGTGTTTGTTCTTATTCAAGTTTGAATTTATTTAAGGAGTGCTACAATCTATGGTCATTTGCAATTATGAACTATAACTATATATAATTTTGATGTTTCTAGATTGGAGACTGTACTATTTTCAATGGAGGATGCTATTGTTGATGCGACCAAGGCTCTTGAGTTCCTTGGTCATGTAGGGTCAAAATTCACTAAGTTGATTCCATGTCATTAGAACAATTTTGCATCCTTCCTGGGAAACAAATCCATTACATAATAGGAGTTTCCCAAGAAGAAATTTATAACATGAAACCAAAAAAATTACAAGCAATGTTAGTTTGTCTTTCCAAGGCATATGATAGAGAAAATTGGCTTTATTTAGGGATACTCATCCATATAGGGTTCAATGTGAAATTGGTTAACTAGATAATGAATTGTCTTTTCTCAATATATGTGCAATTATAATTAATGGCTCAACCTATTCTTCTATCATTCCTACAGGAGACCATGGGTAGGTATGACTAATGGCTCTTCTGCTATTTTTTACTATAGAGTAGGTGGTCTCAACAGAGTTATAACATAGTAAAAAAGAACTATAAGCTTGGAAACTATACAAATAGGATTTGCCCTAAATTTGACATATTTACTCTTTGTTGATTATGTTTTGCTTTTGGGTGATATGACCAAGGTAGATGCAATTATGCTGAAGGACCCCATCCTTGAAGAACTGAAATTCCTACCTTAAAAACTACCAACAACTGAGGAGCTACAATAATCAACACCATATTTGATTCGAACCTAAATAGTCTTATTATCTCTGTGTATTTCCCTAATCACAATGACTAGTAGATTCTCATCATGGATTATTTCTCTCATTCTATTTATTAGTAAAATCCAAAAAATGTATCCCTACATTTGAATCTTGGGAAAAAAACATATAATTGTTATCATTTAAATTATCCATATCTCTTGGAGCCCAAAAATCCATTTGATTTGGATAAGCTTTATTTATAACCTCAAAAGAAACCCTATTATACGCTGAAGGAACATTATGTCCTCTTGAGTCTTGATAAAGTATGATAGAATGAAATGGGGTGAAGGCCAGATCCATGTTTTCCATGTCAGAACCTAGGTTCATTGAGATGATGACCTTGGTTTGAAGATATCCACCATACAAACTAGGACCACCCATACTTATCGTTGCCATCTCTCTTTCATCATCAAGATTAACCTACTGAGGACCTATAACCCGTGGAGGCCCATGGTAGTCATTGCAATGTATTTTATTAGAATGCATGCCATTTCTTATTATGAGATTTACCACATCCAAAAATGGCATCATTCACTTCATTTTGAAGAAGTCTACAAATTAAGTCAACATATTTTTTTCACATTTACGACTTCCCTCACATTTGTTGGTTCTTGAAGCTCGAGCACTTTCATAACAAAAATAGGCAAAGTCAAAAAACAAAAATGGTCCACTCTCTTTTCATTTTCTAATATTATAATGAAGTTTTATTAGAGACACTGTTTGTTTGTTTGTTTTGGTTAGAATAGGGTTTGTTCTTTGTTTTATGCGAATTTCAATTTGTCATATGTAGCATGTTGAGAAATGGGAAAGAATAATGTGACATTTATCTTGCAGAAATTGATGCTCAATGAAAAGATACTTAATTTAACCAAGCTACAATTCACTATGGTAAAGGTGGAGGAACATCTTAAAAAACTGCTTAAGAATACACCATATACAAAGTTTGACCATAAGCAATATATGCATTTTTCTTTTGTAGATATGTTGTTTTTTCTACCCAAGATATCACAACAAGAAAAATATTGATATTGTAGAAATTGTTTGAGGACGTCATTGAGGTCGATTTTTCTGATGTCCTATTTGATTAATACTTTCTCATATGTCAGGAAGTCTTTACATATGAATTAATATGTACATGAAATAAATCAGGTTCAAATTTTATAGATATAAAAGATGAAAACAAATGTCAATGTCTTTGTTTGATTGCTACTTGACTCTGTAGTGGGTAGGTTATAGGAAGTGTGATTGGAAAAAGGATGGGGAGACGATGCATATCACGTCTTGGATATGGTTCATTCGCTATTAGAGATCACTTAGACACCTAAGCCATCAACTTTGGAAATGTTTTTAGTAGGAATTCATATGGTTTTTAATGTTGTGATTATTTCACTTCATGGTTATTTTGGGCAAGCAAATGCTTTAGGAATGCTAGACATGACATCGGTGGATAGGTAAACAAATTTTTTATAATTGCAATTTCCATTCCATGATATCCTCTCTTTATTGTTTGATTTTATTTTGGACGTTTATTTTGATTTTCTTTTGTCTTTTAACTATGAAATTGAAAATACTTAGTACCATGTTCATTTAAACAACAACCAAAGCTTGAAGATGAAATTAGTATTACACTATATTTATTGGAATCCTTATAGCTATTTTGTGTTAAAATATTTTCATGACTATCAGAAAAATCTACTTTCATGTTGTTAATTGAGTACATGTTGTTTATATACTTGACTAAGTTCATGCGTTAGAAAATGAAATGTTGTTGTGAATAAAATGACAGGGATTAAACATCACACCTCAAATTATTTGTTTTAACAAGTTATATAGCTTGAGCTTTTTAGCATATAACTTAGTTGACATGATTGTTCCTAAGCTTTCCTTGAAAGTTGAATACTAAGTCACTAAGGTGTTCTTTTCTATATATGGTGATATTTTATTTTCTTTGTTTATATAGGTTATCTGGCCACATTATAGTGGCAATTATCACCCCAATGAAGATAATTTGTTCAAGTTTCCTACTTGTATGGAGAAAAAGGCTTTGACACTGCTGATGTTGAGGTATATGTTGTATAAATTATTTATAGTCTAATTTAGTTTATATTCTAGTGTTCATTGTCTTTCATGTTTTACACTCTGCATTGTATCTTCTTTTGTTTTTAGATAATGAACTCAGTATTGATGGTAAGAAGCATGAATTGAAAAAAGATGGGAGCAATAACATTGGAGCAACAAATGCAAAAAGAGAGAGAGAAGAACTGGTCTGGTGATACTCTTAGAGTCAATATCCCGCCTAATACACACATATAAAGACTGATGGTCAAGTCTTCAGAGTTGGTGAATTCACTTGCAATGCCTTGAAAACAAAACGATAATGTTTGAAGTGATGAAACATCATTACATGTGTAAATTGTAGTCCAACCAATATTAAGTTGGAAAATCATATTGTAATACTTTAACATTTCATATAATAAAATTTATGTGGTTGAAATTATTTATAGTTGCACTTGATATTGTTTAGTATTGTAATTAAAATATGCGGCTTTGTGTTTTCATATTCGATGAACATGCACATTGTATGACATTTTTAAAATCATACAAATTAATTTATGTTGATTAATAATGAACACAAAATCAATTTAAAACTACTAAAGTAATAGTTTATATTGATTAATGATGAACACAAATAAAATGAATATACGACTAAATTAGTCATTTATAATGATTATTAATGAAAGTAAATGAAATGAATATAAACTACTAAATTAGTTGTTTGTATATGAATAAATGACTACTGCAAATGATAATTTTGTGACTACAAATGGCAACTAAATTTTGCATATATACGGCTATTAGTTGCTAATTTACAGTATCTTATAACACAACTAAAATTTAGTCATATTTCTTCAGTCATTAATTGGTTTCAAATGATGACTAAAATTTACATATATATGACTATTAGTAGCTAATTTACAGTATCTTATAACACAACCAACATTTTGGTCATATTTCTTTGGTCATTAATTGGTTTTCTCGAGTGATCATATAGTAATATATTTGGTCATTAATTGTGACAATTAATGACCAAATCAAAGATTAAATCAATGACTAAATCAATGACCAAATCAATGAGTAAATTAATGATCAAATCAATGACTAAATTAATGAATAAATCAATGATTAAATTAATGACCAAATATACAACTAGACAACAAAATTGAGATAACCAATTAATGACTAAGCTAAAAATGACCAAAATTTAGTCGCGTTATAAGATACTATAAATTAGCTACTACTGGTCACCGACCGAAAAATAGTCGTTTATATGCAAATTTTAGTCGTTTTTTTAGTAACTAATTAGCCATTTTGTACTAGTGCCAAGAGTCACATCATTGTATTATAAATACACATTTATGGTTAATGGAAAAACAACTCACAGTTATCCTTTAGTTCTGTCTTGTGTGTTTACTGTTGTGTGTGTTTACAATATCTATGTTTAACATGGTATCAGAGCCTAATTGGTCACACCTTAAGCCTTCTGCCATTCAGATATGCGATTCTAAATTATCAGTCAAGCATATTTTGAGTTACGTTTTCTGCCTATGGTCCCATAACTGATAAACGCACCTAATGATCTTATGAAATGTTTAATCTATCTTATTCTCATTTTCATTTCTGCTTGCGCTCCATCTGTTGACCTTTTACCTTCTCTTCTGAAAAAAAAAAACAGAGATTCCCTCTGGATGATTGAGTGTTGCCTAATGAATTGGTAGAGTGTGTTTGGGAGATTGCTTGCAATTTATGTGGAAAATATTCACATGATATGGCATTCTATTTAAGGGAATGTCCACCTCTTTTCTGTGTGTTATGAATCTCAAGAACCGTTACAATCTGGAGTTATGAACAATCTCGATTACCATTGTTCGTGGCTTTGTGTTGCACCATACAGTTCGCATTATTTAACGTTTGAAGGGTTTAGAGGTAGTTGGTAACGCAGGTGGGAGTTTCAATTGCAGAACCTTTTTACTTCACCATGTCTCATCCATACCACTGCAAACGTTGATTGTCCCTCCTCTCAGCCTCCATACCATCGGTGACTCATAAACATTGCAACATTCATTCTCTGCATAATGTTGGGGAAGGGGAAATGTTGATAAAAAATGCCGAAATCCATGTGTCTCTCTTTGCCCACGCAACCCACTGCTCCTCATACATCCCTCCTCCACTGCATTTGCGCTCCTGCGATACTTGCATTCCACTACTCCTCATATGCAGACTTCATTCCCATTATTTTCAGTAAATCAGATTTCTTTTTTTGGGATGCCCTTGGAGTCTAAGGCTTGACCATCATTGGGTTGTTTATGTGGCCGCTTCCTCCTTCTTCACATGTCGAGACACACTCTTCTACACAATGACCGCCACAGCTTCATTTTCCATCTCTCAATCGCTCCACTATGGTCACACTGCTCAGGCCTCCCTCCTCGCCAACTCTTATCGCTCCTTCTCTACACATTACTTGGAGCCTCAACAACTCCTCTCCTTCGTGGCACTACTCGGGCCACTCGACCACTATAATACCCATTGTCTTCTCCATTATGGAGCCAAGTCTCCTCTATGTTAATGTGCCCACTGCTCCATCACTTCTACCTACGCTCATTTGAGCACTCTTCTTGTTTAGTCTATGGGTCTTGCTGGTAATCTAGACTTTGTCGCAACAAATTCCAAAAATCTTCTTGACTAGCTTATGGTCCTAGCAAGCGATTCAAATTATCTTGCAAGGGTGCGGCATGTGAGAAATCCCCTCATTTCGCTGTAGCTAAAAGAATGAATGTACCTTCTCTTTGAAGGTTGGCTAAAATATGGTCAAAACTCTGCGTTAAATGCATTGGATGCCATGAGTGTTGGTTGAAACTTGTAATGTGCAGTGAAGCATTTACGCTCTATTGGAGACAAATTTTGTATATGCTACAGATTACGTTGTGCATAATCTGGGGTTATTACAACAACAACACAGTGAGGGAGGACTAGAGCTCAGGAGTAGAGATGGACTCTACAACAAGTGTAAGGAGAAACTTAAATCCATTCCTCCATCTCCACTGTATACATCATTTGGTATCAAATCCTCCATTTGGAAGAGCCTTGTTCCCATTATAGAGTCAACTGTAATATTACTTTCCATTTGAGATAAATTCTAGGCCTATTACGGTTACTAAACAATGATGTTATACTTGCAGTTTGTTTGCGGTTTGGAAGTTTGAATTCCCATCAGAAATGAAGCCAATCCATCATTGGAAAAGACGAACACTGAGTATAGGCACTTGGGGGCTACATTCATCGTCAAAAAAATTCAACAACTCACTGTCATATTCTCTTTGAGCACAAGTGATTCGTTTAAGGGAGCGTTGGTGGCTACCACTTAATGTAGAGTTCTGTCGAAACGTGATGCAATAGGGAGTGAATATACTTGTGTGTTGATTCTATTTTGTTGCATGGAAATGCATGTGAGTTGTTTTGTACATATATGCATGCTCTCTGCTATTAATTGTATTATATTGGAGTTTGGAGTTTGGTGTTAAGTTATTCATTGTTTTACTATTTTGGAGGTTGAATCGCTGAAAATGACTCAAATTTATGAATTATTAGAGTTCCTAAAAATTTTTATACAATCTATTGTTGAATACATGGTAAAAATAAACAAGGCTAATCTTGTTAATATTCAAATATGTCTACAAGATGCACACGAAAAGATTGATTTTCTGCAGCTTGAATCTCAATTATAGCAAGAAGAGTCACAACAGTGGAGTCATCATTATGAACTTGTTTCTGTTCATAACATTGAAATAGACTCCCATAAGCAGCAAGACAATAATGATGTGGTTGATTCACATTCAAAGCCCAGTATAAGAGCAGATTTGCACGTAGAAGAAAACAGTCATCATCCAGTTCCCAAGCCCATCATTAGACCTTGGGAGGAGCTTGTCCATAACAAGCACATAATAGGTCTTGGATATGAAAAGGAGTTATCCTTTCATATTCCGGACTACTCCAAGCCCATCAAATTTCAGAGTGTCGGATTTCTTCATGATAGCTCACCTTCGGCTGTTCCAAATCCTTCTCCTATTCTACAACAACAACAACAAATTGAAAAATGCCAACACTGTGATCGAGTTGGCCATATGAAAGATCATTTTTTCGATCTTCACCCATGCAAGCATTGTGGTTGGCACATCCATTCTTCACATAGATGCTTCATAAACAAGCCTCTTGCAAGAATAAATATTCATCTTGGATGGATCACTTCTTGGAAATGGGCATCAACAACCAATAATATGTTTAAGTCATATGTCAGAACTTGTCCTAAAATATTGAACAATCTCGCAGTTGAGTTTTCATCATCATCTCACCTTGTACCTGACAGGGGGGAAAATGGTGGTCATCTACAAGCTTCAAAGCCACATCAAGCGAGCCTGAGCCACAACTTTTCATTCCAGATTCAGAGTTGTAGCCAGAGACATGACACTTCAAGCAAGCCTGAGCCACAATCTGTCATTCCAGATTCAGAGTTGTAGCCAGAGACACAACAGTTCAAGCGAGCCTGAGCCACAACTTGTCATTCCAGATTCAGAGTTGTAGCCAGAGACACAGATGCCCATGATCATTCCTTTGGTTGGTGGACAACCTTAAACCATCTATGCGAGGTTGATATTCTTCATCTTCAAAGAATTCAGAGCACTTCCTCTAGTAGAAGGCTTCAGCTTCTTGCTGGCTTTAGAAGAGTTCCCGGAAATGCATTAAGCATTCCAGTGTTGGTGGTCATCCTTAAACCATCACATATTTTAGACCTCCCTTCTTCTTGGTTTAAGGTCTCCCTCTTCAAATATGAGGGACACTTCCTCTAGCAGAAGCCCTCAATTTCTTGCCAGATTTGGAAGAGTTCCGAGAACTGCACTAAGCGTTCCAGTGTTGGTGGTCATCTTTAAAACACCTCTTTACGCCAACATTTCAGAGAGCTCATTCAGCCTAAGTGTTGCCATGCATACTTTGCAGATTTGTATTACAACTCTCTTCTTGGACTCACACATACCCCTTCGGATTTAGGGGGGGAATGTTAGACACCTAATCCTATATGGGTAGTTGTGGAAGCCAAATGAACAAAAGGAGTCCAAGTGACCTTGGAATATGGAATCCAAGAGTCACATCATTTTATTATAAATACACATTTATGGTTAATGGAAAAACAATTTACACTTATCCTTCAGTTCTGTCTTGTGTGTTTATTGTCATGTGTGCTTGCAATACCTATGTTTAACATCCACCACAACTGGGGAACTCAAATTTTGTGAATTCACTAGATATTTTGGGCTAATTGATTAATTAACTGGATGATCACTAAGTTAGAATGAAGTCTCACTGCATAATTGACCTTCCACTAGTTCCTCCAACAATTAGAACTAGTTTAACTGAAAAAAACTTGAAATCACTGACCTTGATTGCTACAAATTAGTAATCATGCATGCTTAACTAAACTCTGACTCCTCTAACTCGAATTTACAGAGATAACTAAGTGACAAGATCCATTTCACATGATTTAACTACATCCAAGTTGTCTACTGATGTGGATATTGGAATTTTCTCAATTTGACCAAGGCAAAATCAAATTGAGACTTTATTGTTGCATTTTTCAACACTACCTCTTAGCAAGAAAGGTATTATCAAACACCCTTATCCTGCACATGTGGAATATTATATAGCAACACCTCTCACTATTGTTGTTGATACTGCAACATTTGCAACAACGAAGCATAACAAAAAACATTTAATCAATTGTGTTTGCAACTATCTACTAGGAAAAATGTGTTGCTGTTGACTCTGCTACTGAGCCTCCTGCTATGTTGTCAACAATCATATATACTCCTCAGTATCTCTCTGAAATTGATGCTCCTGCTACTAAATAATTTGGGCCCCTGTAGCAAGGTAATGATCTATGAGGAGAACACCTTAATGGACCCTGCCCAAATATCTGCAATTGTGGGGCTAGGGATCTACATCACTCCACCTCATTCCTGGAGGTATAGATGAAATTTCTCCCTCTACCCACTTGGCTTGAACTCTCTCCCTACTGGAGGTCCTTGTTTGAGTGGATGTCTCCAATTTTCCTCCTCTCTGCCTCTCTGTTTTTGGTTTCTCCACAACTTCCTGAGGCTCCTTCTAAGCCTCCATTTTGAGAGGTCTATCCTCCTCCCTCTCAACCACCATATCTCTAATATCTTCATTTCTCCTCAGGGTTTTACATGAATAGTCTACCTCAAGCGAATACAGGTTCTTCACACGAACCCCAATCTGCTTCACTTGTCCAGTGGCTATGTGTCTCAAGAATTATTTCCATTTGTTGAATATCACATCATAACCACGATCTTCCAAAACTACTATAAAGATGAGATTTTTATTTAGGCCTATAACGAACATGAAATCCTTGAGTTAGAGAGGGGATCCTAACTCCCTCTGAAATATTACTGTACCAATATCGATAATATTGTACCTTCCATCGTCCCCAAAATCAATATGCATATGGAGATATTTGTCCTCCAGCTCACTGAAAAGCTCTTTACACCCTGTGATTTGTAACGATGCACCTGAATCCAAGTACCAAATGCTCCACATCATAGTGCTAGCCATGCATGCAATAAGGGTGAAATCTAGCTCAAACTGTGAAACCAAATATTCACCTGCTGCTCCTACTGCTGGCTCATTCTTGCTAGACTTTTTGTGTGGACACCTTGTAACATAGTGCTTGAATTCATGAAAATTGAAGCATTTTATTTTGGAAAAGTTTTTCTTCTCTCCCCCTTGGCTGGATTCGACCTCACCTTGGGAATTTTTTACCTTGGCCTTCAATCCTTTTCCAACTAGAGAAAATTCCTCTTCCACTTTTGACGATGCTACTCCATCTCTGGTACTTCGCCTGATTTCTTCTTGTACCAAATCAGACCATAAACGTTACAAATTCCATAATTTCTCCCTCTCGTTCATCGATTATGGAGAGCTATGCTAGCTTTTGGGAAGGCCTAGAAGAGCTAGGCTTACTAAGTCGTATTCTCCAACATTTACACCAACCCTACGAAGCTCATCATGAACTTGTATAAATCTGTTAAGATACTACGGAATAGTGCCATTCTTCTGCATCTTGATATTTCGAAGTTTATCCTTGAGTGTCAGCTTCCCGTGGTCACTTCTATTCCCAAAAAACTTTGTTAGTGATTTCCACAATAAAAAAGGATTTTCTTTCCCATGGATATTTGAGACAATGTGGTCTCGTACTCCCTCCAAGGTTATTCTCCTCACCTTGGCTACATCTTTCTTCCATTCGGCTAGGTTTTTTTCATCAGATGCAAGTGGTTTTGAAATATCTATTTTGAGATATTCTAGCAATCCCTTGTCATCTAAAAACTCCTTCATGTGGTCCTTCCATTCATTGAAATTAGAGTTTCCTTCCAAAGCATACTATAGTCTCAGCCCGTTGAAGGTCATTTTCCCAATTCTGAATAGATCCTGCTACATTGAACTACAAATTCAATCCTCTTGAGAAAAAAATTCAAAATTCTTATTGTAATGTGAATCTTGCTCTAATACCATGTAGAAATTATGGTGTAGAATTGCAACTGCTCATGAAATTTTAATCTAAATCACAAGACACAATCCCACTCTACTGCTATGCGGAATTCAATTCACAATTTAGAACATCAATTACAAACAGGAAATGAGAAATAACACACATGCACACAATATTTTTCCAGGGGAAATCAATCTGCTAAAACCCCTTTTCCTTCTTACATTAATATGAGGAGTAAATATGCATTACAATTGCTAGCTCAATTTGAGCTCAACCTGCAAGTGAATAACCTATCTCTCTGCGCACTGAGAATATCTGACCCAAACTTAGTCAATTTATTCCTCTGCTTAAGCCCCTATTTCATTATGTAATTCCTAAGGAAATTAGGTCCCTATTATTAAGGAATTTGCTCCAAAATTATTGTTCAATTCCCAAGGTTTATCATTTGACTACATGCAACACCTGTACACTCAAGGCTAGTTTAAAACTGATGTTACACTACCTTGGAATCTTCACCACGACTGGGGAGATCTAATTCTCTAAATACACTAGATATTATGGGCTGATTGATAAGTTAAATAGATGATCACTGAGTTAGCCTGAACTCCCACAACACAACTGATCTTCCACTAGTTCCTCCAACAACTAGAACTAGTTTAACTGAAAATAACTTGAAATAACTGACCTTGATTGCTAAAAATTAGCAATCACACATGCTTAACTCAACTCTAACTCCTATAACTAAAATTTAATGATCTAACTAAGTGACAAGAGCCATGTCACACGAGTTAACTGAATCCAAGTTGTTTGCTTATTTGTAAATTCGAATGTTCTCAATTTGACCAAGGCAATGTCAAATTGAGACTTTCTTGCTGCATTTTCCAACAAAAAAAAGAAAAGAAAATAACAATGTGACATGTGCATGGAAATATGGCCTCTTGTAGTTTTAGGAATACTCACAAGTGGTTGAAATCCATAGTGTTCTAAATATTTTCTTTTGTGATTGATAAGCTCCCTAATGATGCACAAAATTAAAATATCAGAAAAGGCAGCGCTTAGTTTTAATGGCGTCCAAGTTCCCCTAGAGTCTGAGATTTAACCAAACATTGATGCCAGTATCTTTTATGAAATATTTTGAAGAGAGGAATAGAAAATACCTTAGCACAAAACATTTCCTCCAACTGGCTAACAACAATTTCCTCCAATACAAGGTAACACAATTCTCAGTGTCATAAATTCCTTTCATTGTTTTGGAAAAAAATTAAACATATAATGAAAAGAACTTGGTGGTGTTAATTTTGAAGCAGGGAGCAACCCTCCAAATATTTATAATGTAAACTCACTCAATTTTGATGACCTTCATGCAAATATTTTATCCATTTCGTTGGTAATCATGTATATATATATTATTTTCACAGATGTATCTCCTTTGGCTCTTTCAGTGCTCCAATATTTTTTTTTTGTTTGACAGGATATTGGAGAGGATCAAGAGAAAAATATTGAGGAGCTTCGTAGCACCATATCTACTACATTGGATCGAGTTTACGATCACGTAATTTTGTGACTGACTGTTTTTTATTAGAGGAAAAGTTTGTATGGTCTTTGTTGTTGTGTATGAAATTTAAATTTAGTTTTATGAGTAGGTAAGGGAAGAACCAATTTGTAAGAGGATCACATTGCAGGTGAGCATATTCAAGAGTGAAAAGAGGATGAAAGGACACTTGGGTAGCCATGCTCACTAGGTATCTCATTACCCTAAATCTATATACAATTCGAAAAGCTAGTGTTTCTGAAATGAGGTTTTGATACAAATTTTAGTTCAATTCGGGTATAGGGTTTCTATAACTGATACACATCATGCCTCAGTTCAATTTAGGAGAAGGATAACTGTCTTTTTCATTTGTGCGTATTTGTTCCTATCCATCATGAACTGTGTATAGTGAAATTGGAATTTGGGTTGCCTTGATGGTTAGTTCTAGTAATATTTTTTTAAGGAGAAAAATCCTCTTGATCCCTTTTCTTATTTATCTTTAAATTATCTACTTGAATTTTATGGTGACACCCTAACCACATCATAAGGACCTATAGGCTCAGTCTAAGTCCTCACAAGATTTTAACTCTTTCCTACCTGTGTCTATTTTTTGGGTAGATGGAAAAAGCTTAGTGTTTAAACTTAAAACATATCTCTACCACCCATATTATCAGAGAGGTTTGCAGAGTGTGCACCACCCAACTCTCTGCCTATCTCAATGTCTTGACTCTTAAGAACATCTTTGGAGACAATTTTTTAATATTATTTTACTTTTATTTATGTTCCACAATATTTATTAGCTCGTGATTTAATACATTTTTTTAATATATTAATTATAATTTTTTAATTTTATCAAAACCCCTCAATATATGGCACTTTTATTAAAATAATTTTCTATATATATATTTTATTTAAATGTAACTGTCTATATTTATATTTTATATTTAACTATGTATATATATTTTATATTTAACTATTTTTTTGGTGTTTTTTTAACGACATTGTATATTGAAACCACAATTTTTCCTGGAAAATATTTTTTGCCTGGAATCTGTAATTTATCCTATTTGGAATACATTTTTTCACTATTTAACAATAGCTTGAGTGGGCCTAATGGTTAGTACCATGTGTTTTCTTGTAAGAGGTCACAGGTTCAAAATTGGAGGTGGGGAAGAATATGTGTGCCTTGCTAGACTTAGTAGTCAAGAGGTGGGTCCCTTGTCCCACAAACAAGGGGGTATCATACACCAATTTGGTGTATTAACTAGTTAAATATTTTATATTTAACTATAACTATAGTTTATTTTTAACTATTTTATATTTTATTTTTAACTACTTAATATTTAAGGGGAAGAGTATATGTGCCTTGCTAGACTTAGCAGTCAAGAGGTGGGTCTCTTGTCCCACAAACAAGGGGGTATCATATACCAATTTGGTGTTTGACTTTAACTATTTAAATATTTTATATTTAACTATAACTATAGTTTATTTTTAACTATTTTATATTTTATTTTTAACTACTTAATATTTAACTATAATCATTTATACTATATTTTATATTTTATTATTTGTTTGGTGTTTTTTTGGGCATGGTTATTATTGTCAAATGAGCCCACATTTTTAATTTATATTTTTTCACTAATATCAAGATTTACATTGCATTAATAATTTTTTTGATATTCTAATTCATACGAGTATACAAATAAGATTAATAAAATAATTCATGATACAAATTTTAGTTCAATTCAGGTATAAGGTTTCTATAACTGATACACATCATGCCTCAGTTCAATTTAGGAGAAGGATAACTGTCTTTTTCATTTGTGCGTATTTGTTCCTATCCATCATGAACTGTGTATAGTGAAATTGGAATTTGGGTTGCCTTGATGCTTAGTTCTAGTAATATTTTTTTAAGGAGAAAAATCCTCTTGATCCCTTTTCTTATTTATCTTTAAATTATCTACTTGAATTTTATGGTGACACCCTAACCACATCATAAGGACCTATAGGTTCAGTCTAAGTCCTCACAAGATTTTAACTCTTTCTTACCTGTGTCTATTATCACAGAGGTTTGCAGAGTGTGCACCACCCAACTCTCTGCCTATCTCAATGTCTTGACTCTTAAGAACATCTTTGGAGACAATTTTTTAATATTATTTTACTTTTATTTATGTTCCACAATATTTATTAGCTCCTGATTTAATACATTTTTTAATATATTAATTATAATTTTTTAATTTTATCGAAACCCCTCAATATATGGCACTTTTATTAAAATAATTTTCTATATATATATTTTATTTAAATGTAACTGTCTGTATTTATATTTTATATTTAACTATGTATATATATTTTATATTTAACTATTTTTTTGGTGTTTTTTGAACGACATTGTATATTGAAACCACAATTTTTCTTGGAAAATATTTTTTGCCTGGAATCTGTAATTTATCCTATTTGGAATACATTTTTTCACTATTTAACAATAGCTTGAGTGGGCCTAATGGTTAGTACCATGTGTTTCCTTGTAAGAGGTCACCGGTTCAAAATTGGAGGGGGGGAAGAGTATGTGTGCCTTGCTAGACTTAGCAGTCAAGAGGTGGGTCCCTTGTCCCACAAACAAGGGGGTATCATACACCAATTTGGTGTATTAACTATTTAAATATTTTATATTTAACTATATCTATAGTTTATTTTTAACTATTTTATATTTTATTTTTAACTACTTAATATTTAAGGGGAAGAGTATATGTGCCTTGCTAGACTTAGCAGTCAAGAGGTGGTTCCCTTGTCCCACAAACAAGGGGGTATCATATACCAATTTGGTGTTTGGCTTTAACTATTTAAATATTTTATATTTAACTATAACTATAGTTTATTTTTAACTATTTTATATTTTATTTTTAACTACTTAATATTTAACTATAATCATTTATACTATATTTTATATTTTATTATTTGTTTGGTGTTTTTTGGGCATGGTTATTATTGTCAAATGGGCCCACATTTTTAATTTATATTTTTTCACTAATATCAAGATTTACATTGCATTAATAATTTTTTCTATATTTTAATTCATACAAGTAGGCAAATAAGATTAATAAAATAATTCATGAATACCCAAATTAATAATAAAATATTTCACCAATACCCAAATTAATAATAAAATATAAATTGTCCCACAAACAAGGGGGTATCATACACCATTTTGGTGTTTGGCTTTAACTATTTAACTATTTTGTATTTAACTATAACTATAGTTTATTTTTAACTATTTTATATTTTATTTTTAACTACTTAATATTTAACTATAATCATCTATACTATATTTTATATTTAACTACTTGTTTGGTGTTTTTTTGGGCATGGTTATTATTGTCAAATGGGCCCACATTTTTAATTTATATTTTTTCACTAATATCAAGATTTACATTGCATTAATAATTTTTTCGATACTCTAACTCATACTAGTAGGCAAATAAGATTAATAAAATAATTCATGAATACCCAAATTAATAATAAAATATTTCACCAATACCCAAATTAATAATAAAATATAAATTGTCCCACAAACAAGGGGTATCATACATCAATTTGGTGTTTGGCTTTAACTATTTAAATATTTTATATTTAACTATAACTATAGTTTATTTTTAACTATTTTATATTTTATTTTTAACTACTTAACATTTAACTATAATTATCTATACTATTTTTTATATTTAACTATTTGTTTGGTGTTTTTTTGGGCATGGTTATTATTGTCAAATGGGCCCACATTTTTAATTTATATTTTTTCACTAATATCAAGATTTACATTGCATTAATAATTTTTTTGATATTCTAATTCATACGAGTAAGCAAATAAGATTAATAAAATAATTCATGAATACCCAAATTAATAATAAAATATTTCACCAATACCCAAATTAATAACAAAATATAAATTGTCCCACAAACAAGGGGGTATCATCATCAATTTGGTGTTTGGCTTTAACTATTTAAATACTTTATATTTAACTATAACTATAGTTTATTTTTAACTATTTTATATTTTATTTTTAACTACTTAATATTTAACTATAATCATCTATACTATATTTTATATTTAACTATTTGTTTGGTGTCTTTTTGGGCATGGTTATTATTGTCAAATGGGCCCACATTTTTAATTTATATTTTTTCACTAATATCAAGATTTACATTGCATTAATAATTTTTTCGATATTCTAATTCATACGAGTAGGCAAATAAGATTAATAAAATAATTCATCAATACCCAAATTAATAAGAAAATATTTCACCAATACCCAAATTAATAATAAAATATAAATAATGATATATAAATTAAACACTTTAAAATTATTTAAGACACACACCTACTTTTAAAGGATTTTGATTGGCTTACATATTATAACATGGAAATTACATGAAAATTTCATGGGAATTTTTAGGCTGAAATTTCCTCTAATGATCTCTGTTGGGTGTAGGTTTGATGCCTGGTCGTTTGCAATCTATTAAAAGGAAGTGAAACATATTCACCATGGGAAGTTGTGCACCTTTAAAATCTCACAACACTTACCATTACTTAGAGGATAAAGAGCCTTGGAGACAGTTGTTTGTTTCTTGTATATTCTGTTATTCTAAGAAGCCATGAAAGGAGTTATTTGTTGCTTCAAGCTTGTATACTGTCTAGTGTGTCATTCCTTTCACATTTTCTATCTAAGGCATTGTTTACAGAAATAAACTATATGGTTCTTTTCCCTGATATGGTATAATACTTTTTCCTTCTTGCAGGAAATTGTGCCACAGTAATTTCCACTATAAACTAGGCTAAGCATGAACATGTCATAACTACAGAGCTTGGAAAATGAAAAAGTTGGTGGTTATGGTTGGGTTGGATGCCTTCTCGTGATTTCTGAGCTCCAAAAATGGGTGTTGAGTTTACAATAGGCCTTAGAGCTCACACCTTACAATGCATCAACATATTTAGATGAGGTATATTGGTGTTTTCCTGTCTCAAACAAGTAATTTTTAGTAGTAGTCTCTAGATATTTTTGGAGTTATGGTTGCTTAGACTTAACTTGACAATTTGTTCCAAGACTGTAATTGTGATGTTGATTTTGATTAGAATAATTGTAACTTGTTTCCAAAAAAATAATATATTGATTTTATACAATAATTGTTACATGTTTATTGTAGATGTTATCCAACACCATGGAAGAACTTTAAAATTTTTGTCCAAGGAAAGTACCTTCAACATTCTCATTTGTGTCCTTAGAGGGTGATTGAAAACCTATTTTCCAAGTCTTTATATTGTTCTTTGTCATGGTAATAAATGTCGATTAAATGATCTTGGGCATTGTAAATATATCATTTTGAAACATTCTAATGATGTGCAGAGATTACATCGATTTTATAATACACTTCAAGAAATGGAAGACACCTGGTTAGACTCATTTTCTTATAAGGATGGTTCCTCTACTAAAGAGAAAATGGAAAATGATGCATGCTTCAATGGATATGAACATTCTTTAGTGTCTGCTTCTTCCACTGATGCTCTGAAGAGAACCAATTCTAAGAACAAAAGAAGTCAATGCCACAAGCGAAAGCCATATGAAGACACTTCCAATCTGGAACAACTAAGAAGACTTCTTACCCCAAATCCACATATTTTTTCCTATTGACACACAAAGTGAAAGGTGATTCTTAAGTTATTTTTTGTAGGATTTACATTTATGTTGAGGGGAAAACAAAATTAAGAAAAAAATTATTGATTTTGATGTAGATGTAAACATAATTTTGAGAAGCTGGATGATATAAATAGGAGGTCAAGGAACATACTTGAGATGACAATGGATGATGAATGCCATAGTGTTGATGGTATTTTCGGTGTATTGTGAATTCAAATAACTAAAATCGATGGGATTCAAAAGATAAATTTCACCAATTTTCTTTCTTGGAGGAACGTGCTTTAACATCCATACATTTTGAGTTCTTGGAATATGGTCAGAGGGAAGTTTTGTGAGACACTTTTGTTGTGGTTTGTTTTTATTTTGTATGGATTGCATTAAAGAGAAAAACAGAATGTTAATTTTGAGATTTCTGAGGCGTTTTTGAAAATTTAATGTGTGAAATGAAATTTATGCCTTTCTGTATCAATATCTATAAAATATGTCATTTTGGTTTGGTAGGTTGGGTTTAACATATTGTAGGCATTGCATTATGAAATATATAAAAATTTTATATTCAAATCATTCTTTAGAAATTATTAGTAACTTATTCTTGAATATGAACACAATGATGTTATTTTTTCATAATTCCCAGTGCAACATGCGATTTTTGGATTTGTCATGGAATCATGCTGACTTTATTCTTCTATTTGGCCATTGTAAAAGTGGCGACAATGATGCCTTGAAGGATTCAGTTAAGTCCATGCCTAAAGATGAGAAGAAACAACATGTTCACATTCCATGAATGCAATGTGTATTCAATTCAATCATGTGGTCTCCACCATTGAAAGCAACCATCGATTAATGAATTTAAGTAAAACGATTAGGCTATGTAAAAATAGATTCCATATTTCAAGGGTTTTCAATATTGTTTATTATCTATGCCCTCGAGATGAAATTAAATTTGTAGAATGCCTCATTTTATTTTTATAATTATCTCAAGTGTAGTAATTCAACACATTTTTGCTTGCTGACTGGTGGAGGAAAAGAATCCTCGAAATAATTAAGTGTTTTAGAAGAGAAAATTTTAACATATGACAACCAATAAATTTAGAGTTGCACAACTTTTCTAAAATTTCACAGTTAAACTCTTAAAATTTGTTGGAAACATATTTTTCTTTCTTTTCCCTTGTATTTTTTTAAGGCCAAATGTGAATCCCTTATAGATTGAGTTTTGATCAGTTCGTCCAGAAATTACACTACTATGATTTTGTATATTAGAGTAAAAACCAAATAATTGTACTACATTATGACAAATTTGAAATATAATAGTTTTAAAACTCTTTAAAACATAATTATAGCACCACTTCATGGGAATTACGGAATTTAACAATTAAAATCACTGATAAAAGGCTGAAATCATTAATTACTTTTCTAGAAGACATGTGGTCTAAAAAAACATGGATTGCATAAGAAGGAAACAAATAACTATTATAATAAATTTGTGACCTCAATTGGCCAACAATCCCCAAGCTTGTGCTGGAGAGTCCCATTTTGAGGTTTATTTTTGAAACTTTGATGCATCAAATTCATTTTTAAACAATTATTGTTCAATAGCCAGATAACATACCATTATGAATTAGAAGAATATACCATGAGAAATCTCAAATTCAACAGTTCTAAAAACTATTTAAAACAAAATTTTATATATTGTATTATCAAAACTGTGAAATTTTATAGTTCAAAAATCCCCAAATAAGTGATAAAAGGTGGAAGCTTTAAATTTTGACATGCAAAAAATGGGCCCCAAACAATGCTAGACAAAATTTTTGTCAGTTTCATTTGAAAATGTAATGCAAGTATGCATTTAATAAGACATTCTAGGAGTTGAAATAGAATTATAGATACAACATTATGACAAATTTGGAATTTGAAAGTTCAAAAAATTCTTTAAGAAAGAATTATAGATATATATTGTGTATAATGAGAGTTCTGAGATTGGAGTTCAATTAAAACAAAAAAATTGTAGTATTTACCTAATTTGTTGAAGGTGCATGGATTAAATATATAAAGTGCATAAGTAAGGGGAGATTGTTAATTTTGAGACTGCAATTGGCCTTAAAAAAAGTTGGACAATCCTGCATGAGGATTTATTTTGGCGAATATAAATCTATGAATGCAATTTAAGCCATTCTCATTTAATATTTAGAAATTATTTCAATATGATTTGACATGTTAGGGTACAACTAAATGCAATTTAAACTTTCTAAAGATATGATGATTGATATTACTTGTCCTTTTTGAGGATGTTGAACATTCAAGAGTGTAACTTTGTGTCGCTTTGTAGTTGGTCATCCCATGAACTCTATGTCACTAACGTAGTAATAAATTATCAATGTGAAATTAAAATAAAACATAGGGATGTGGAAAGTGGAGAGGTCTTGATGGACTTAATTTTTTTTTTTTTTTAATTTCGCTTGTTTGCATAAAATGTTGATTGTTTTACATTCTCATCCAGGAAGGATATGAGTTTTACTTGTTTGTTTGTTAACATATAAGTTTTAGAAGTTTTTGCGTATTCCAAATATTTTTTTTTTTTTTTTCATTAGGGTGATGTTGCTATTTTTAAATTGTTCCATCTCATGTTAAGTGGGACACAATTACCTATATTAATGAAACATTTCTAGCTAATTTACTTAGGTAGGTAAGGTGGCCCTATCTCCCATCTCCGTATAGAGTAATCTAGTCACATCATCTTTCTTCTATGCTATTGGTTCTTATTCTACCGCCTTACGGTGTTTCCTTTGCAACATATGGTGCAATTTATAGTTTAAAACCCAATTATATAATAGCCATAAGAGTTGAATGGTCCATGTGTTTTTTTTGGATTTTTGTTTTCTTGAACATGCAATAAAAAAGCTACATAATAGCGAGTACCTACCACTTGGTTTAAATAAAGCTAAGTTAAAGTAAAAACTATGAAGATTTGGCAAAATGGAAGCCTATATAAATTGGAAAAAAAGAGATTATAACAAAATAATCATAATAATTATAAAGAAATTTTAAAAATATTAAAATCATAAAATTGAGAAAACGAGCTATTTAAATCAAGTTTTAAAGGACAACACTATATTATGTTATACATATAAATGGACGACAAGAAATTAATACTACAATTCTCTGATATGGAAAATGAAAAACTCTTTCCAATATGTTAATGATCCTAATAGCTCCAATCATTAATCCCATTTAGTATTATCCATTCCACATTTGTATCAAATAGCTTCATATTGAATAAGTATTTTCATCTCACTAACCTATTCGCAAAGAAGATTCTATCTACAATGCTCGAAGCTTCTAAAACCCAACGTACAAATCTCTGATGAAATATTTTAAATTAAAAATAAAAAATAAAAAGAGAGAATTCAATTCATTTGCTACATTTCTCGTAGATACATGTGTAAAAAAATTTAGTCATACGAGCTTCAATTATGTATAACAGTGCTAAGTTGTCCAATTAAATTTTATTTTTTATATGAAGTGGAATGTTACATGAGAAAAGAATCTCAAAATTGTGAAAAATGAAACATCAGACAAATTTCGAGATAACTCGAATTAACCTTAATACTCAAGGGTAAACAAAAGTTGTGTATTTGGACTACTTGCATGAGACATTTTAATGCAGTCAACTAAAAGAACAAAAGAAAATATAGATCAATGAATTAAAAAAATTCCTCTTCGAGGGGGAAACCTCCTTTACATTACATAAATGAATAATTCTTGGATGATACAAATGATAATACCTCCTTAGTATATATAGGAGTCTAAGGGGTCACAATATAATCAGAGCCTACATAAAAATAATAATGTAAGGGAACAATAATAACAATAGTGGGATTCTATGGGGCACACCAATAACAACATGGGGATACATGGGCATACCAATAACAATAGGGGGATACACTAGTATTATAGGGACATAACATGGCCCTCTACTTCAAAAAAATGTTGTCCTCAACGCTCGAGTAGTTATGGATGCTTCAATATAAATTTATCATCCTCCCATGTAGAGTCTTCAACAAGTAAGTTCTTCCACTTAATGAGATACTCTGTAATTAATCAATTACGTAGTTGTCGGGTTCTTGTTTTTGTGACTGCTTCATGCTCAAATATGATTTTTCCTTCTTTGTCAATTTCTAGAAACACTGTTTGAACTAGGATATTGTCATCAATAACCTTATTTAAGCATGAAACATGGAAAACTTGGTGTACTCAGGAATATGCGGAAAAATCCAATTTGTATGCCATAGTACCAATCTTTTGCAACACCTTGTAAGGACCATAATACTTGGGTGATAATTTATTATCCTTTCTAGCTTGCTTGAGGGACATTTGTTTGTATGGTTGTAGCTATAAAAATACCTAGCCACCTACATCAAAACTTCTTTCACTATGATGTTGAACTGCCCATTTTTCGTTCAATTCTGCGCGAGAGTAAGGTTATCCTTTAAGAGTTGGAGAACTTGTTGTTGATGCTCGATGTGATCTTCCACTACTTGAACCTTATAATTTTCTCTTAAGGATGATGTGATGGATGGTGGATGATGTCTATAAAGCGCCATAAATGGGGTCATTTTTGCTGCAATATGGAAGCAATTGTTATACCACCATTTAACTAGAGGTAACCACTTGACCCATTGAGTTTTTTTATCAGATACAAAGCAAAAAAGATATCCTTCTAAACATTTGTTCACTATCTCAGCTTTCCCATTATATTGAGGATGATAAGATGACCTATGAAGTAATTTAGTACAAAGACAAGAAAATAGTTCCGTCAAAAAAATTCCAGTGAAAATGGGATCTCTGTCACTTACAGTAATCTTTGGGTTTCCATGTAGATTTTGAATTGTTTCCATAAATACAATAGCAATTGTATTGGATTTGAAAGGATGAGATAATGCACAAAAGTGTGCATACTTGGTAATTCTATCAACTACCAACACTAACTTGGAATGTGTTGTGCTATACAAAAACCCCCATTTATTTTCAATAAATGGGGACCCTTTAAATATATATATCTATATATATATATATGAAATTTAATGCTTGTCGGCTCTTTTTAAAATTAAAAAATTTCCTTTCTATAAATTTGACCTAAGTCATGCTTTCATTTCTTCATTCAATCGTCCTGAAGATGGATCTCCATGGAGATTCGAAACATCGACATATATTCTCTGACACTGTGGAAAATCCAGATTCTTCTTCATAAATTGATAACCACAGAAGCTTGAAATCCAGGAAATTTATTTGTTTGATTTTATCTTAGCCTAAGTCAAAAAACTTTAGGAAATAAATTTATTTTCCTTTCCGGTTTCATTTCTTACCACACATCACAAGTCACATAGCTTACGAGCTTAAACAACTTGAAACATATTAAGTATTGCGAGCTGCGATATGCACTAAACCTTTTCAAAGTCATATAAAACTACCGTTACAAAATCTTTAAACACCTCTATAAATGAAAATCACATCGCACCTTGTAAAACGATCAAACTTATAATAATTCAGTAAGATTTGCGATTAAACGGACCCGACAAATCAATAAAGAAACAAGCATAAAACTTCAAGTGTCTGATAAAGAACATCGGCATGATTCCTTAAGTGCACTTCGCATTTCACAGAAAATAAATAAATGCAAGTTTCATTACCATATAGAAATTGCAATGTGTGATTTGTGTAGATCACATTTCGTGAAATTTAGCGGTAACATAACTAATAGAAATAATCTCGAGTTGCGATATGCGATAATTGATAGGTATTTCTCAAGTGTGCGAGATGATTCATATCTAATCAAATGAATATAATATCTAACATCTTAAATTGATTGATAGACATTTCATGTGAAGGTGTGTAAGATATTCGATTGAAAGAATTATGGGTGATTAACAACATTTAATAGGAGTAAGGTTTGAAAGAGTCATATTTACTTCGAGCATGTTTTGAATTATTGAATGCCATATTTGTGATTATATCGCTTTAATTAAATCTGTCTCTCTATTCTCTCTATTTTTTAAGTTTGCTCTGTTCGCTTGAATTTAGGAAACCACTTAACAGAGGAAGGATAACAGAGATGAGCAAGAAAGGCAAGGAAATTTCCCAAGCATCATCTACTGAAGACTCAAATATGTCTCCCCTATTCTTAGATACCACTTGCAACAAGCATTGTGGAAGTTCCTTGTGGGAGGAAATTTATAAGTTCTTTGAGAATGAAAAGTCAAGGCTAATCATCAAAGTTGCTATAGCAGGCACGTCAGTTCCTTCAAACCTTACCTATTTCAACATTACATGCTCATTCACACATAAGGTAGCTGCAAGATCAAATATTATCCCTACACAGATATGTTTAAGTGGGTAATTGACCACTTGAAAATTTAAGGATTCAAAGGGTGATAATATCGGTTCATTCAAGGAAGAAGATTTGAGGGCAATGTACCACTTACCCGTCCCGCAGCAAAACTATGACAAAGCTTTTGTTCAAAGCTTTATAACAAAAAATCCATACATGATGAAAGTTATAAAAGAATGGAAGGATGACCAAGGCAAGCTTAAACTGATCAAACACGGTATGTACCTAATATCACAAATTCCTTCCCCTTATTACTATGTTGTCGATATGTTATGTAGATTATTTGCAAAGCCTGATACTACTAGGTTTTATGTATATTGGGTTCCATTAATTGACGCAATCCTCAATTATTTAATTCTGAATTGGGAAAATATCCTATTTGATAACTTAGCCAGAAGTATCATGGAGTATAGGAGTAAAATAAGTGTTTCCTCTAGGGAAATACCCCCCTTTTACATGAGTGCCAATGTCATGGACACAATTTTATTTTCTTTGAGTTTTCCTACCATGGGATGGAAATGGATGACCCAAGACCCTACTCCAATCCACATTTACCACAAAGCCCTTTGGAAATTAGATTTTCATCTACATTTTTGAAAAAAATTCCATAGAGTCATACTGCCTATGTACCAGATTATATTTAATGAGAAAACCCCTAGGATTTCCAAAGAGGCTAGTACAAACATTTTTCCCGTTGCAAGATGGTTTGCCACAGAAAGTTTCACCTATGTCAGAGTTTTCGGGAGTTATGCTTCTCCCCACATCCTGCCATATTATGTTCCTGACAAGCTACTTGCTGGAGAGATTTCTTACCATCTTGTGGGAAATGGTATTTTGAATCAACTTAAAGATGTTAAGAAGGAAATTTGGTCTAATTTCCCTTTATAGTGCAATACTTTTGCATTTTTCGATATTTGACATGCCTCCAAGTTTCAAATGTTAATTTGTTGAATTTGGCTGTAATGCCAAAGCAGCCATATGACCCCAATGATGTGATTAAAAATTACATCACAGAGCTCAAAGTGAAGCCTTTTGTGAAAGAGATAGATAAATTTGATGATTTCTTTCAAGGTATTGAAAAGTTTTAATATGTACTAAAGTTTTCATCCAGTCAACTCAATCAAGATGACTTGGAAGCCTTCCTATCATATAAAACAAGAGACTGAAAAGGATTCCTTTGGATTTATTGACTATTGAAGATGTTAATAGACCAAATCCAAGTATTAGCTTGGATAATGAAGCTAAAGACATGTCTGAATATGAGTCAGGGAAATTAGAACATCAATCTCAGAATTCAGATCCTTCTAATAATGAATCCGAAAGTAGAAATGAGAGTCCAGAAAAGGTTATTAATCAAGTAATCAAAGAGATTGAGATGAAAGAGAAAGGAGGAATTAATGGAATTGAATCATGTTCCAAAGAAGTTCAGCATAGCCAAGATACACCTGATCAGTCAGAAAAATCTCAGCCTAAGGATTTGAAGAGTTAATGGGATAAGTTTTCTAAGGCACTAAAAATGCCTAAAAAAAATCCTAATACTGATCAATATACCAATTTTCAAATGCCAAAACATGCTCAGAAATTAGTGGAAAATTTTACTCCACTACAGCAAGTTCCTGAAAATCATGACCAAGATATCATTCCGGCCTACCCTACAGAGAAGATAGGTTTACAAATTGAATAAATCCCTTCACTAGATGTCTTCTACAATCCTAGACATAAGGTTGTATTCAAGAGATGAAAAAGGAGAAGAATTGATGACACAGTCTCAAATATTACAAATGAATCTGTTGATGTTTTATGGAAGGATCCTCTAGCTGATCCTACTGAACATTTAACCAAGCTATCATAGTTTGCAGGGGCATATGATACTGCCACTATTGATAAGGCCACTAAAGTTCAAATGTTACTGAATCAAAGAGAAGATAAAATACAAGATTTAGAACGATTGTTAGAGAAAGAAAAGTCTAACTCCAACTAGAAAATAAAATTGAAAATGTCCCAGTTTCAAAAATATTTTGAAAGATTAAATTTGCAGCATCAGGTGCAACTTATAGAAAATAAAACGCAACTGGAAGATTAAAAAAAAATTACAAAGACAGCCACAGCTAGAGCAATTCATAAGGGAAGCATTAGATGTGAATGCTAAAATAAAGTAGCAAAAATGAGTATTTTTCCAACATGCTTCTATTACTAGCTCTTATTATGATTCAAGTGAAATCCTGATCCAGCAAGTGGCTATCCAGAAACTTGAGTGTGAGAAAATTGAGAAGAAAATAAATGAACACATTCAATGTCAAGCATTAGACTCAAGAAAGGAAGCTGATCTACCCCAAGTAGATAAATTTAACAAGGAAATATTATTTAAATATTGGGAAGCTCAGATAAGGCAAGCAGACAAAGCAGCAGCAAAAACATCAAAGTTAACAAACAAAATTACTCAATCTGTATGTGAACAACTTTTGAAAGTAAAGATTATCAAAGAGTACACGTCTGAAGTGCTTTCAGAAATCAAACAGTTGGAAACATAGTGGAAACAAAGGATGGAAATGTAGGAAGAAATGATTAAAAAATTAAATAGGTTTGATCAAGAAAATTATTGGAATTTTCTGACCAAACCTTATCATCAGTATCAAACCCTGCAATCTTTAACTGATTCAACAAAAATATCACAGCCAACACTCTCAAATGCAATATTCAAGGGACAGTCACATTGAGAATTTCGTAGCTAGCTTAGCTCAAACTCATGCTAGATATTTTTCAACTTTGGAATCAAATCCAAATGAAAGATCAAATTCATAGTTATATTGTTACTTTATTTTCCTAGATTGTCGTTAAAGTTTGTCTTACGAGGATGGTTGTTTGAAACCTCCTCTATTTTTATGTAGTATTATATTTTTAAACATATTTGGTTTAGTATTTAAACCCATCTCATGCATTTATATAAGCATCCAGAAATTTGTCAAAAAAATTTGCAAAGAATGCACTTTTGTAAGTTTGTAAATGGTTTGATGGTTTAATGGAACACAGTCTATTATCTTTTGACATTTGACGCTATTTAACTGATGTTCCACTATTGTACTCTTTAAATTGCTTGAAAGTGAAGAGGAGCATAAAATCTACTTTCAGTTTATATGAGTAGGACTTCGTACATATTGTACTTCTATTCACTTGTATTAAGCTTTGCTTTCTAGATTGAAAGTTACTTTTTTACTTGCATTATATATTTGAACTGTCATCATAAATTAATGTTAAATGTACTTCTGTACTAATATTTGTATATGATTTCTTATCTGATATATAATCACACATATGAATGCTATATACATTTCACAATTCTTTTAATCAAACTATTTTGTTAAAAGAATCATCTTTACATAATTTTCATCTCTTTCAACTGTTAAATAATCTGCATTACTAATAGTTGGAGGATATCTCTTTAGATCGCATTAAAGAAGAAACATACTAGGTATATAGTAGAATAGATAAGTGTTAGATAATGCATGTGATAGATTAAAATCATTTCCCATTGCATGTTATATAAACAAAACACACCCCAAGTCATCCTTATTGGGAAACTGGTCCCTTCATCCCCAGTCGGAGCCACCACACCAAAAGAAAAAGGACTTTAAGTAAGGTCCCGACTGGGTGGTTTTCCCCCATGTTGTGGCAACAAAATTATGAGGCCTCAACATTTTTATCCTAGAAGGAGGGAAATTGTGAATGGCAAGAAGATCTGATCAATATAAGAGTCTCTCTCCCTCTAGACCCCCTTCAACTTCCAGAAAATTAGCTAGATTTACATATTTAAAAGTCTGAAGTTGAACATCCTTCTCCTAAGTATCGTAGTGATACTCAACCCATACTGTCTCCCGATTTTTATCAAAATTCCCCTGAAGTTCAGTCTTTGATAGAAAAGATAAAGAGATTATTCATTTCTGTTGAAAAGCCTGAATCTTCTCAATCATCTGAGATTAGTATTTCATCTTCTTGTGACAACCAAGAAGAATATTAAATCAATCAGAAACTCAAAAGATAGGAATCCTTCCTTTTGAATTTCCCATCGATATTTCTCGAAGGAGAATAAAGAAGACTGAATCAAATTCAATCACCAGTGATATTTTATCCAATAATTCACCCCATTCACCTCCATTACCTCTAGTCACTTCCACAACTTCCTTTCCAACTATCAGTGTTACTTTAACTAGTTCTAGTAGTCAGACTACCATCCCTTCAACTAATTCTAACACTCAGTCTGCCTCTTCTTCAACTCAAACTCAATCCATCACATGTAGCCAAGGACCAATGGCAGACCAGGTACCTCCACCAACTGTACAACCATGGAATAATCCAGGGGATGTATAAATGCGTGCTCCTCTTCATCCTCTCCCAAAATACCCGGAAAGATGGTTATCTAAATTAATCTCGATGATGGTCTTCCAGCTGAAGAACACATTCATAAATACATGTTAGCCATTAATTTAAAAGAGGTAGTTGAAGAAGATCATGTTGTAATATTATTTCCATATACTCTCATAAGATCTGTAGGATCCCGGTATTTTTCATTACCTTCCCGCTCTATAACTAGCTGGAATATGTTCCAAGAACAATTTTTAGCTAAGTTTAGGGATGACAGATCCATTGCATCACTCATCAATGATTTATCAAATATAAAGGCTAAAACAGGGGAGAAAATAAAATATTTTAATTCAAGATTTAAATTCAAATTGAGTGATATATTTCATCTCTTCCATCCAATATAACCATTTTTGTTGATAGAGAAAAATTGGCTACACTCGCAAAAAAACATAAAGGAATCTTTATCTGTAGAGAAACACATAATCGTTCTTGAAAAGAAGAATTCCCAAGAAGATAGGAAATAAAAGAAAGTATCCTTCAAAGATGATTCAAAAAAGAAGCCATCTAAAGACTCTTTTGATGTAGAAGGTATTCAGAGAGTTTTAAAGACTATGACAAATGAGATGGTAGATATCAAGAAACAAGTTGCTGAAATTTCTAGCTCAAAAAAGACTTTCAGACCCTTCAAGAAAAATTAGTCTTCTAATACTCAACCAACGAATATCATATCTAATGCTGAGTTTGATCAAGATATAGTTGAAGAGAAAAAAGAGGAAGAAGAAAATGAATAAGAAGAAGAAGTTGAATTAAATGGAACGTGGGGTTTTATCTGAACAACAAGAAGCTTTACATGTGAGTATAAGGAACAAAAATACTACTGAAGCAACGCAGTCAACAACAGAGGAATTCAACGCCTGCTAAAGATAAATGGTAAGTAAAAAGTATACTTCAAAGCATACACAAGCAAACCCCGTTACTTCAAATACTCCACCTACATCAAAGACAATGAAAGTCTCTGACACTATTGAGTATAATGTTGTTGAGGATATGAAAAATACCAGGGCCAACATCTCAATTCTTGAAAGTTACTAAGTTAAAACAACAACAGAAAATCTTACTTAGAGATTTAAATGCAGTTCCTACTTTAGCGTTACCTGCTCCAGTAGTAGTCCAAGATGCTAATAAAATGGGTAAACCACCTTATCCTTCAACTAAAATAGATGCTACATATTTGATTATGATAGGTGACCAATCCATCTCTCATACTCCTCCATTTCTTTTAACCTATGAGATCTATAATAAAAATTTCCATAATTGTTTAATAGACTCAGGGGATTCCTCTAATGTAATGCCAAAATTATTTTGTGCTAATTTGAACATAACTCCTCATAGTTCTCATGTTCATATAGTACAACTTGATAGAACTAAAGTAGAAGTTGTATGAGAAATAAATTATGTTTCTATTAGATTTTCATCAAACCCTAAGGTTGCTCAGATAATCGATATATTGGTGGCTGATATTCCTGAGTTTTACGATTTAGTATTAAGTAGAGAGTGGTCTAAAAAACTTAATGGATATTTTGCGACAGACTGGTCACATATGTGGCTACCACACAACATAAAGCCAAATCAAATCCGGGTAGACCGTGAAAAGTTCATGAAACATACGGTCACCAATCTTGAAGGAATGAATGAACCAGTAGCATTCAATAATAATATTATTGGAAACTACTCAGCAGAATCATTTCTTGGAAATTTTAATGCTCAAACATCACCCGTTTTCAATAATGCAGTTATCTCTCAAATTGAGAATTTTTCCCAGACAGACACTTCGAAATGTAAAAATTTTGTAGATAAACCACTAGTTAATTCTTTATTTTGGATTCTTTATTTTGACAGGTCTAAATCTAAAGATGGTGCAGGAGCTGACTGTATTTTAATAAGCCCAGAAGGATAAAAAACCATGTTAGCCTGCAGACTTGAATTTGATTGTACAAATAATGTAGCAAAATACGAAGCATTAATCCAAGGTTTGTACAAAACAATTGATCTCGACATCAAATATCTGAAAGTCCCAGGAGATTTGGAAATCATCGTTAAACAGGTAAGAAATACCATTCATTGTCATTCTGGACATTTAAAGCATTACTAATCATTAGTCCAAGAATTGACCATTCATTTCTTAGCCTTCAATATTTCTTCTGTGCCTAGAATACAGAATGCTAGTGCAGATTTATTGGCTAATGTAGCGTCAAAATTAATCCCATCTCAAGAATTTAGTCATGATATATTTTCCATTGAATTGATTTTTAGAACATTTATTCCTGAAAATATTACCAATTGGAGAGTATTTAATAATGATTCAAATATCATAGATTTCCTTACATCTGAAGGATCTTATGATAGTCAAATTTTAGATGAAAATGAACATGACATTCATATAAAGGATGAGCAAGATCAAAATCCAATTCCTAAGTCATTTGTCAAATTATAAGGCCTTTATGATCTAAAATATAGGTTTAAAAGAGTTACTAACTCTAAAACTCAAAGTTCTACCCTAAGATTTGAGTTAGTAAATCTTGGAAATGATGATAATCCTCAAAATGTCAATTTAGGTCTTGGTATATCTTCTAATGAAATATTATCATTTGTCAAATTATTAAGAATGTACAAAAGTGTTATTGCTTGGGATTACATTGATTCTTAAACATATGACACTTCTGTGATTCAACACACTATTCCTATGATTTCAGATGAGAAACCTATACAATAAAAGTTGAGGAAAATTCACCCGAATCTTGAAAATCTAATCAAAACATAATTGAATAAACTCCTCAAAGCAAAGATTATCTTTTCAGTTAGATATTCTAAATGGGTTTCAAATTTGGTTCCTGTTAGGAAGAAAAATGGTGATATGAGGATTTGTATTGATTTTAGGAATTTAAACAAAGCATGTCAGAAGGACAACTTTCCATTACCAACCATGGAACAAGTACTGCAAACAGTAGCTGGCTCTGAACTTATGTCTTTCCTAGATGGATTTTCAAGATATAACAAAATCCTTGTACATCTAGAGGACAGATTAAAGACCACATTCAAAACTAAGTGGGGAACCTACACATATCAAAAGATGCCATCTTGGTTAATTAATGCAGGTGCCACTTTTAAGAGAGCTATGGACACAAATTTCAAAGGACTCATCAATAAACCAGTGGTTATTTATCTAGATGACATTACAGTATTTTCTAGACAAGAAACCAATCATGTGAATGACCTAAAGCAAGTCTTTGAACAAAGTAAAAAGTATGGAATTTCATTAAACCCAAAGAAGTCATATTTTTCTTTAGATGAAGGAAAATTTTTAGGATTCATTGTGTTAAAAAACGTATCTATATTGATCCTGAAAGAATTGAAGAGATTAAAAGAATTCATTTTCCTCATAACAAGAAAATAATGCAGTTGTTTCTTGGACAGATAAATTTTGTGAAAACATTTGTCCCTGAATTTTTGCAAATAGTTTTACCATTGCAAACCATGATTAAGAAAAATTCAGTATTTAACTGGGGACATAACGAAAGAGAAGCATTTGATTTAATCAAACAATCCATTATCAATGCTCCATTCCTGACTACCCCTAATTTTTTTAATCCTTTTACTTTATACACCTTCTCATCAGATCCATCTTACGCTATTGTTCTAACACAACTCAATGACCAACAAATTGAAGCACCAATATCATTTTTTAGTTCCAATTTGCAAGGCGCATAACTCACACCAAAATAATAGTTCCATTCTTTGCAGTGAGACAACTATTGATGCAAAAAGAATTAAGAGAGAAAAGGGCTAACTGGGTTACTGATTTACAAGAATATGATGTAGAAATTAGACCCTCTAAAATTGTTAGAGATCAAGGTTTTTGCAGAATGCTAACAGGACCATCCCATTTATCATCAGAGGTAGATTCAAGTAACAATGTGAAAATATCAGAGGCAAGCCTCAACGATGTGCAATCTCAATATGATGATCTCAAATTTTATTTGAAAAATGGATATGCCCCAACTCAACTCAGTTATAAAACAAAACATGCTTCGAGATTAAAGGCCAAGAAATATGAAATAATCAATGATGTATTGTTTAGAAGAAACTTTGATTCTGTACTATTAAGATGTTTAGAGAAAATTGAAGGAGAGAAAGTCTTGCAGGAACTCCATGATGGACCAACTGGAGGACATTTTGGAGGAAATACAACAAGACACAAAATTCTGCATGCTAGTTACTATTGGCCTACACTTTTCAAAGATACTCATGAATATGAAAGAAAATGCAAAGTTTTTCAAAGTGCACCTAGAAGACAAAGGAAACCAGCCTTCCCATTACAACCAGTTAATATCGAACAACCATTTGAACAATGGGGATTAGATATAATTGATGAGATCATTCCTAACTCTTCCAAACAATATAAATATATTCTCACAACTACATATTATTTTACTAAATGGGTGGAAGCAATTCCATTAAAGGTAGACAACTCTGAGAATATTATTGATTTCAATGATCAATTATCATAACTAGGTTTGGTTTACCTACTGCTTTAATGTTTGCTAATGCATCTTATTTCTCAGGAGCTGCTATGATAGAATTTGCAATCAAAAGAGGCGGTAAAATAAAGTATTTTGCAAATTATTATCCGCAAGGAAATGGTTTAGCAGAATCCAAAAATAAAAGCCTTATTAGAATCATCAAACGAACTATTGAACAAAATCAACGAAATTGGCATAAGTTAATATTTTCTCTTTGGGTAGACTGAATAACTCATAAGGCTTCCATTGGCACTTCGCCATTCAATCTTGTTTATGGAAAATAATTTTTTCTTCCTACCAACGTAGTTATTCCTTCTCTTGCCTTAGTTGAATTTATTGATGAATCTCCTTCTTCTTCTTTACAAGTAAGACAATTTCAAATTCTTAAGATTGAAGAAGAAAGAGAAAAAGCTAAAGTTACCCATACACATCATCAACATATAGTAAAAGATTCATTTGATTCAACTTCTGTTACTCCAAAAAAATTTCACATTGGCAATATGGAATTGAAATGGGACAAAGAACATGAGGAAAAATGTATACACACCAAATTTCAAAGAATGTGGTTAGGTCCATTTCAAATCATTGAAGAAATAGGCCCATCAACATTTTTATTGCAAGATCTATAAGGCAAAACATATTCTTTGCCTGTTAATAGGCATATTTTAAGGAAATACTTTTCATAGGAGGCAACCCCTTATATTCCCTGTATATTCTTGTCTTTTTCTTTTCCTTAGGAAAATAAAAGTTGAATAGTATTGATTTTCGGCTTTTCAAGTAAAACATCTCAAATAATATTTTTGATTTATCGCTTATAGAAATAATAAATATTAAGGAAACAATCGAAAGATTTGAAAATCAAATAGACTTTATTTTCACTGAAAGATGCAATTTCACTAAATTTATTTATTCTCTGATGAACTCTCATATTTATAAAGCATGGTTATTCTGTTATCAGTTAGGAAAGGAATATTTAACATAGTAAAGGCTCTTTTACAGAGAAGCAATCTTAAAACTCAAAACATTATCATCCAAAATCCTCAAAAGGACCAATGATTCACCCCATCCGGGAAAACTTATTAATTTTTAGAAAGAAATTCAAAATTTATGCTAAAGAACTTAGAAGATAATAATTCTCATCATGAGCTTACTTACCATATTCATAGGGAAATAGTTGAATTGACATTACCAATACTGCCTACCAAAACAAGGTAATGACTTGAGATTATATCAAGAGGACAAGAGGTCTAATCAAGAGCCAACTTGACCAGTTTAATTACAACCAGTGAATGGCATTGTTGATATTTGGTTACCAAGCCAAGACAATGGTTTTTAAGTAAATAAAAATACAATAGAAAAATATCTACAAAAATGAAAAGCAAGTTCCAAAAAATATCAAGTATATAAAGTTAGAATTTATTTTTGAAGATTGTAAGAAACACTGGATGGGACAATGAACCATTGCTGGGTAAAAGGTAACCCTGCCAAGAGCTTAAATTGTCTATTGGATCAGAGGCTCTACCTGTGTTAAAAGAGTATATATTTATAAAGCTAATTTGAAAGAGCCACATGCTTTATCTTTTTTAATTCAGTAAAGACTGATATAGATACTCATACTTTTATTTTTAAAGAGGAATTCTTATGAATTATAATTAAGAGAGATTTTGTTACTTAGTGAGATATTATTTATTGAAATTCATTCCTGCAACTATTTTTATTTGGAAAAAGTTTTTAGAAATTTCAAAATGTTAATCAGAGATAGTTGGTTCTCCCAAGTGAATCGCCAATTGTTGTGCTATACAACAACCCCCATTTATTTTCAATAAATGGGGACCCTTTTTAAAAAAAAAAAATTAGGAAATTTATTTGTTTGATTTTATCTTAGCCTAAGTAAAAAAACTTTAGGAAATAATGTTATTTTCCTTTCCACTTTCATTTATTAGCACGCATCGCAAATCACATAGCTTACGAGTTTAAACAACTTGAAACATATTAAGTCTTGCGAGTTGCAATATGCGCTAAACCTTTCTGAAGTCATATAAAACCCTTGTTACAAAAGCTTTAAACACTGCTATAAAGGCAAATTGCATCGCACGTTGTAAAATGATCAAACTTATAACAATTCGGTAAGAGTTGCGATTAAACAGACCCGATGAATCAATAAAGCAACAAACATAAAACTTCAAGTGTCCAATAAAGCGCATCGGCATGATTCCTTAAGCACACTTTTCATTTTGCAGCAAATAACAAAATGCAAGTTTCATTACCATATAGAAATTGTGACGTACGATTTGCGCAGATCGCATTTCGCGAAATTTAGCGGTAACATAACTAATAGAAATAATCTGGAGTTGTGATATGCAATAATTGATAGTTATCGCTCAAGTGTGCGAGATGATTCATATCTAATCAACTGAATATAAGAGCTAACGTCTTAAATTGACCGATAGAAATTTCACATGAAGGTGTGTAAGAGATTTGATTGAAAGAATTATGGGTGATTAATGACATTTAATAGGAGTAAGGTTTGAAAGAATCATATTTACTTCGAGAATTTTTTGAATGATTGAACATTAGATTTGTGATTATATCGCTTCAATTATATCTGTCTCTCTATTATCTTTATTTAAAAGTTTTCTCTATTCTCTTGAATTTAGGAAACCACTTAACGAAGCAAGGATAATAGAGATGAGAAAGAAAGGCAAGGAAATTTCCCGAGTAAATAAAAAAATAAAAAATAAAAATAACAACTAGTTCCAAAATAAAATCACCAGAGAGTTATAGATGTTGAGGCACTTGTGACCAGTCGAATTTATCAAAAATGACGCGAGGAAAGTGAATGCAATTTGTCGAGATTGAAGTGCAGTAAATTTTTCTGTAATTAAGCTTTGAGGAGAAAGATTTTTGGAGAAGAAGGAAATGTTATGAATATTATTCACAACTAAATAAATAAAAATAAAAATCAAATAATAAATAATTAATTGACGATTATCTTAAATAATCATTAGTTAAATGAAAAGGTGTGCCTAAAAGACATGCCCAGTCATGAAAAGATACCTACTTAGGTATATAAGCAGGGACTCATTGTAACAGTTCTCATCACTTATACATTTTTATATATTAATAAAGTATTATTACAAATACCTCTTGTGTGTTTGACAATTAAAGTCAACAAGCCTACAATTTTGTTGCTTCAACACCATCTACTGAAGACTTAGATATGTCTCCCCTATTCTTAGATACCACCTACAACAAGGATTGCAAAAGTTCATCGCGGGAGGAAATGTATCAGTTCTTCGAGAATAAAAAACCAAGGGTAATAATCAAAGTTTCTACAGAAAGCGCGCTAGTTCCTTTAGACTCGATCAATTTCGATGTTGCATGCACATTCACACATAAGGTAGCAGCAAGGCCAAATATTCTCCCCTATACAGATATGGTTTAAGTGGGTAATTGACCACTTGAACATATAAGATAGGATATTTAAGGATTCAAAGGGTGAGAATATCGGTTCATTCAGGGCAGAATATTTGAGGAAATGTACCACTTACCCATCCTGCAGCAAAACTATGACAAAGCTTTTGTTCAAAGCTTTAGAACAAAAAATCCAAACCTGATGAAAGTTATAAAAGAATGGAAGGATGACCAAGGAAAGCTTAAATGGGACAAACACGGTACGTACCCAATAGCAAAAATTCCTTCCCCTTATTGCTATGCTACTGGTATGTTGTGCAGATTATTTGCAAAGCCTGATACAACTAGGTTTTATGTAGATTGGGTTCCATTAATTGACACAAACGTAAATTATTTAATTCTAAATTGGGAAAATATCCTATCTGATAATTTAGCGAGAAGTATCATGGAGTATAAGAGTAAAAGAAGTGTTTCCTATAGGGAAATACCCCCCTTTTACATGAGTGCCTATGTCATGGGCACAATTTCTTTTCTTCGAGTTTTCCTATCATGGGATGGAAATGGTTGACCCAAGACCCTACTCCAATCAAAATTTACCACAGAGCCCTTTGGAAATAAGATTTTCATCTTCATTTTTACAAAATTTGCCATAGATTCATATTGCCTATGCACCAGATTATATTTAACGAGAAAGCCCCTAGGATTTACAAAGAGGCTAGTACAAACATTTTTCCTATTGCTAGATGGTTTGCTGAAGAAAGTTTCACCTATGTCAGATTTTTTGGGAGTTATGCTTCTCCCCACGTCTTGCCATATTATGTTCCTGACAAGCTACTTGCTAGATATATTGCTTACCAGCTTGTGATAAATGGTATTTCGAAACAACTTAAAGATGTTAAGAAGGCCATTTGGCCTAATTTCCCTTTACAGTGCGGTACTTTTGCACTTTTTGATATTGGTCGTGCCTACAAGAAAGTTTCAAATGTTAATTTGTTGAATTTGGTTGTAATTCTAAAGCAGCCATACGACCCCAATGATGTGATTAAAAATTACATCACAGAGCTCAAAGTGAAGCCTTTTGTGAAAGAGATAGATAGATTTGATGATTTCTTTCAAGGTATTGAAAAGTTTTCACATGTACTAAAGTTTGCATCCAGTCAACTCAATCAAGATGACTTGGAAGCCTTCCAAGCGTACAGAAACAAGAGACTGGAAAGGATTCCTCTGGATTTATTAACTATTGAAGATGTCAACAAACCAACTCTAAGTATTAGCTTGGATAATGAAGCTAAAGACATGTCTGAAGATGAGTTGGGGCAATCAGAACATCAATCTCAGAATTCATATCATTCTGATAATGAATTCGAAAGTAGAAATGAGAGCCCAGAAAAGGTACTTAATCAAGTAATCAAAGAGATTGAGATGCAAGAGAAAGGAGGAATTAATGGAACTAATTTGTCTTCCAAAGAAGTTCAGCATAGCCAAGATACACGTGATTATTCAGAAAAATTTCAACCAAAGGATATGAAGAGTGAATGGGATAGGTTTTCTAAGGCACTAAAAACACTTCAAGAAAATCCTAATACTGATCAATCTACCAGTTTTCAGACACCAGAACATTCTCAGAAATTAGTGGAAACTGTTACTCCACTACAACAAGTTCTTGAAACTCATGATCGAGAGATCATTCCGACCTACCCTACAAAGCATATAGTTTTACAAATTGAGGAAATCCCTTCACAGGATGTCTTCTATATTCCTAGTCATAAGGCTGTAGTCAAGAGAAGAAAAAGGAGAAGAATTGATGATACAATCTCAAATATTACAAATGAATCTATTGACATTTTATGGAAGGATCCTCTAGTTGATCCTACTGAAAATTTAACCAAGCTATCATAGTTTGCAGGGGCATATGCTACTGCCACTATTGATAAGGCCACTAAAGTTCAAATGTTACTGAATCATAGAGAAGACAAAATACAAGATTTAGAACAACTATTAGAGCAATAAAATTCTAACTCCAACAAGCAAACGGAATTGAAAATGTCCTAGTTTCAAAAATATTTTGAAAGATTAAATTTGCAACATCAGGTGCAACTTACAAAAAAGAAAATGCAACTGGAAGCAGCAATAAACAAATTACAAAGCCAACCACATATAGAGAAATTCATAAGGGAAGCAATGGATGTGAATGTTAAAATAAAGCATCAACAAGAAGTATTTTGCCAACAAGCTTCTATTATTAGCTCTTATTATGATTCAAGTGAAATCATGATCTAGAAAGTGGCTATCTAGAAACTTGACTGTGAGAAAATCGAGAAGAAAATCAATGAACACATTCAATGGCAAGCATCAGACTCAGGAAAGGAAGCTGATCTACCCTAGGTAAATAAATTTCACAAGGAAATCTTATTTAAATATTGGGAAGCACATATAAGGCAAGCAGACAAAGCAGCAACAAAGGCATCGATGTTAACAAAGGAAATTATTGAATCTGTATGTGAACAACTTTTGAAAGAAGAGCTTATCAAAGAGTCCACATCTGAAGTGCTTTTAGAAATCAAGAAGTTGGAAACACAGTGGAAACAAAGGACAAAAATGTAGGAAGAAATGATTAAAAAAGTAAATAATTTTGATCAAGAAAATTATTGGAATTTTCTAATCAAACCTTATCATCAGTATCAAGTCGTGCAGTCTTTAACTGATTCAACAAAAAGATCGCAGCCAACACTCTTAAATGCAGTATTCAAGGGACAGGTCAGATCGATAATTTCGCAACTAGCACAACTCAAACCCATGCTAGATATTTGTCAACTTCAAGATCAAATCCAAATGAAAGATCAGAATTCATAGTTATATTGTTACTTTATTTTTCTAGATTATAGTTAAAGTTTGTCTTACGAGGATGGTTGTTTGAAACCTCCTATATTTTTATGTAATAATATATTTTTAAACATATTTAGTTTAGTATTTAAAGCCCTCTCATGCATTTAGAGAAGGGTCCAGAAATTTGTCAAAAACATTTGCAAAGAATGCACTTTTGTAAGTTTGTAAATGATTTGATGGATTAATGAAACACAGTCTGTTATCTTTTGACATTTGAAGTTGTTTAACTGATGTTGCACTATTGTACTCTTTAAATTGCTTGAAAGTGAAGAGGAGAAGAAAATATACTGTCAATTTATATGAGTAGGACTTCGTACATATGGTACTTCTATTCATTTGTATTAAGCTTTGCTTTCTAGATTGACAATTATTTTTTTACTTGCATTATATATTTGAAACGTCATCATAAATGAATGTTAAATGCACTTCTGTACTAAGATTTGTCTATGATTTCTTATCTGATATATAATCACACATATGAATGTGATATACATTTCATAATTCTTTTAATCGAACTAATTTGTTAAAATAATTATCTTTACATAATTTTCATCTCTTTCAACTGTTAAATAATCTTCATTACTAATAGTTGGAGGATATCTCTTTATATTGAATAAAAGAAGAAACATCCCAGGAATACAGTAGAATAGATAAGTGTTAGATAAATGCATGTGATAGATTAAAATCATTTCCCATTGCATGTTATATAAACAAGGCACACCCCAAATCATCCTTATTAGGAAACTTGTCGCTTCATCCCTAGTCGAAGCCACCACACCAAATGGAAAAGGACTTGCTCTAAGGTCCGGACTGGGTGGTTTTCCCCCATGTTGTGGCAACAAAATTATTAGGCCTCAACAGAATGGCTAAAGGTTGCAACAGACTCAAGGTATTAATTGTATCAACTTTATTTTGTTCTAAAACCAAACATTATACCATAATCTTCTGAATATAAGATTTAAGGCCATCCTAAAAAAATCATTCTTGTCCCTGTGGTAATTTTTTAAAAATCCCGATTTCCATCCTAAGGGGGAGGTGTGCAATTCCAAAATAATATTTTTCTTTATTTTGGAATTCTTACAAAGATATAAGTGTTCTTTGTACCATAATGAATAATTTTTCCAGCTAAATGTATCAGATGTACTGGGATCTTGCTGCAACTTTTGAATGTGTCCACATCTCTTCTCCATTCTTCCATTTATCCCTTACTTTGATTATCCATTTATGTTGGATAATAGAAATGGCACAAAGAAACACTTCCACATCCTCATCATTTCTTGAGAGTGCATCTGCAACAACAATTTCCTTCCCTTTTTTGTAGTTGATTTCAAAGTCATAACCCAACATCTTCCTGGCCCATTTTTGCTACTCTTCTGAAGATAATATTTGTTCCAAAAAGTATTTAAGATTATCATGATCAGTTTTTACCTTGAAGTGTCTGCCCATTAGGTAAGGTCTCCTTTGCTTTAGTGCATGTAGTATTTCCAACATTACCTTCGCATAAATAGGTTTGTGTAAATACTTTCCTTTGACTGGATGACTTTCAAAAGCAATGGGTCTTCCTTCTTGCATTAAAAAAACACATTTCTTGAGGCATTACATTCCACGATAAAGGTTTTTGTGAAGTCAGGAGTAGCTAATACCGATGCTTGGAACATTTCCTTTTTATTATGTTAAAAGGCCTCAGTTGCTTATGGAGTCCAAGAAAATGAACTTTTCTTCAATAATGTAATTAGAGGTGCTGCTATTATCCCATAATTCTTAACAAACTTGCAATAATACCCTGTCAACCTGAGAAATCCTTGAAGTTGCTTTATGGTTGTGGGGATTTTCCATTTCTTAATGGCTTTAATTTTTTTAGGGTCTACATTAACATCCTCATGAGATAGAATATGACCCAAATATTCCACCTCCTGTACTCCAAATAAACATTTGGATGTTTTTGCATATAATTATTTCTCCTCCAATAGTTTGAGCACCCTGTCAATATGCTAAACATGATCCTTCCAAGAATTGTTGTAGATTGGTATATCATCAAAAAACACTAACACAATTTTTTTAAGGAAGGTTTTGAAAATGGAATTCATCAAACCTTGAAATTTCGAAGAAGCATTAGTAACGCCAAAAGGCATGAAAAAAAATTCATAATGACCCTCATGAGTTCTGAATGTTGTTTTCAGAATGTCTTCAATCTTCATTCTAATTTGATGACATCTTGAACAGAGATCCAACTTGATGAAGAAAATTGCTCCATGTAATTCATCCAACAATTCATCAATGACATGAATGGGAAATTGATCTTTAATAGCAATATTGTTGATATCCCTATAATAAAAACACATACGCCATGGTCCATCCTTCTTGTGCACCAATACTACTGGAGTAGAGAAAGAACTTCTAGTATTTCTGCAACCATACGTTCAATTTCACTCTTTTGGGCATAGGGATATCTGCAAGGTATGATGTTTGGATGAACACTTCCTGGAATCAAATGAATAACATCATCATGAGCACGAATAGGTGGGAGACCTTTGGGAGTCTCAAATACCTTGGAATTATTATCTAAGATTTTTTGGAGATATGGATAAATAGATGCTTTTGATGTTTGAACCTCTAGTGAGCATAATTGTGCAATTACACCCCATTTTTCTTTCTTCAGAATTTTTGTCATGCCATTAGAGTTGATTATATTTCCTGGTTTCCATGCAATACCCCTTAATTCAACTTCCTTTCCTTCCCAAAACTATTTCAAGAAAATTTCTTGAAAATTAAAATCTACCATCCCCAAATATTATAACCATTGGAATCCTTGTACAACATCAACACCACCCATTGGAATGGAAAGAATTAGACTATTCAATATATATTCCCCCATGGTTAGGTTTATATTATGGCACTTTCCAGATAAATTTATAATTCCTACATTTGCAACCATCACTGGATACTCCAATGTTGGATATAGGAAGTAATTCAATTCCTTGGCTATCTTACAATGAATACAATTATAAGTACTATCGGAATCAATCAACACTATTACATTTTCCTTCTTGATATATCCTTCTATCTTCAGCATTTGAGGAGTGGTAATTCCTTCTAATGCATTACAAGATATGGTTGGATTCATTTCCTCTTTATTAGGGGTTGGTTCCTGGTGTATATCCTCCTCTTTTGATGTTCTTGTTCCTTTTCTTCCCCCTCTTCACAATCTGTGTAGAATAATTTCTTCTCAGCACACCTATGACCTTTAATGTATTTGCTATCACAACTATAATAAAGTAATTTTTCTCCTTTTTCCTCTAATTTTTGTGGCATCAACCCTATAGATTGTGGAAGGCTAGGAGCAACAACACTTCCATATTTATAGTTGTGAGTGGTAGACTTCCTTGTTGCCATAATTTTTCTTTCAACTTTTCTTTCCACCCTGAATGCCTTCTTCAATGAATCTATTCCGAAAGGCAAACCTCATGTTGGATTTTATCCTTCAAATTCCCTATGAAAACATCAATCGTATGCTCCTCTAGAATATCAACTACCCCGATATTCAATTTTTGGAAGTCCTTAATGTGCTCCTTCATTGAATCTTTTTGTTTGAGATTTATCAATTGGCTAATGAAGGTTTTTCTCTTTGTATAATTATAATGTGCTATCATTTCCTTCATAAAAATTGACCAATTTGCAAGTGGTTTCCGATAAAAAAACCCATCGATACCATACACACTGGTTGGATTCTAAGTATAAATTTTTAATGTGTACCTTTTGTGTTTGTTGCACATCATGGAGATCAAAATATTGCTCCATCTATAGTATCCATGTTACCGGAGCCTTGCCATTAAACTTCCTCATTAGATATTTGGAATGTGGTGGTTCTTAAACCTAAAATTGGAGTCTCTAAAATTATAATTCATATTCCTTTTGTCCTCATCATGATTTTCATGGATTACCTTGTCACCACTGGGAAGCCTTTCTTCTAGCAAATTTTCCAAACCTTCCTTCAACCCCTCTATCTTGACATTCATCATTGCTTCCATGTCTAATTTTAAACCATTATTCAAAACTCTGATGTCCCTTTTTATACCATCTATCTTAACATTCATTATGGCTTCCAATTCATTTTTTTTTTTTTACTTTTTTGCGAGAGTGAAATTTGTTGCACTTGGTCTCATAAATTTGATATTTCATGCTACATTTATTCCTCTTCTTCATGTGTCATAGAAGAGATTTTTGGTTACTTACTAGGTGTGTCCATTTTTTTATTTCAAGGAATTTTGGAATCAAACAATGATATATATATGCTTCACTATGTCCTTTGAATCATTTCAAATTGATTTTTCAAACAAAAGTCAAAATTTTAAAAAATACACAATGTTTTCTTGATTTTTAGGATCTCTGTATTGAAACTCTTGTATATATGTAATTTAGGATCCCTAAGATCTAAAATTTAATCTTGTAGTATCCCTCTAAGTCTTCTTTCCAACCCCACAAGTCATACCAATATTAGATTCTTTAAGAAATATCTATGCCCAATCTCCCATGATGACTTTATTATAGATTGGTTTAGTAGAGTGAATGCCACATGTCACTGTTTTAACTTTCGGCCCTGAAAATGATACCAAAAACACTAAATTTCATGCAATTTTAGTCTTTTTGACGAAATTCAAATCCGATGCTCATAGAGAAATATAAGACGATTTTCCCTAGGTCGCTTGTTTGAGATGGAATTTTGGATCCTGCGAAAGCCCTAAATTCCTCGGATCATATATCCGAAAATATAGTGAACCAAGATCTGAGATTCCTACACGAGGTTCACCAATATTTCAGCTCCACGTGGGTGAAATTTCAGCTTCTGAAGCTTCATATAAAAAATGTTATAGCCAAAATTCCAAGATGACATGTTTGAAGAAGAGAAACCCTAGAATCCAAAGCTCTGATACCAAATGTTATGCAACCAGCGCAAAGAATAGAAGAAAAGTTAGATCAACGACTTAAAATTTGTCCTCTTCGAGGGGGAAACCTCCTTTACATTACATAAATGAACAATGCTTGGATGATACAAATGATAATACATCCTTGGTATATATAGGAGTCTAAGGGGTCACAATATAATCAAAGCATACATAATAATAATAATGTAAGGGTACAACAATAACAATAGTTGGCTTATATGGGGCACAAAAATAACAATAGGTGTATACACCAGTATTATAGAAAACTAACAAACATATAAAAATTAAAAGGGAACTAACCACATCATGAAAACATCTAACGCTTTTTTTTTCATAGATACAAGGTATTCAAATGAATTTGCAAACCTAAATGCATGTTGCATACAAGGGTAATTAGATAGACCCCAAATATATCCTTATCTTCCCAGGTCGTGGGTGAAAAGATAATTGAATTTCTTTTTTTTATTGGAAACAATGATCAACATTTAATCTCATCAATCAATATTCAAAATCAAACGGAATCCAATTCCTCTAGCTAATTGGACATCGATTCTTCTAAAGAAGCCACTACTTAATACATGAAAGATGATAATTGTGATCACAATTTAACCTTCCCAACTCCTCTCTTTCTTCATACACTTCTTACATAAAAAAATCATTCATTATGTAATGAATTTCTCAAAACATGGAAAACTACCAAAAATCTTATACACCTTCCTACTTTAAAACCACTTATGCACACAATTAGATGAACACATATAATTGGAATGTAAATAAATATTATATTGCCGACATAATATAACTATTGTTTTAATATAGGTATATCTATATTAAAAATGTATTTTTCTTTCATCACATATAATTCTTAATAAGACTTTAATTTGCGTCAGGGATCATGCAACCTATTTGTTATGATACTCCATGAAGAACTTCAGGATAAATGGAGATGTCAAGTTATGCCGACCTCTAAGAACTAGGAAATCGAAATTAGCCTCTGAATGCGCAAACTTCTTTGAAGAGAGTTATCAAGCTACTAGTTCATATGAAGGAAATACCTGTAACCAAAAACAATTTATTAAATTAAGGATGGAATTTTGGACATCCATTCAAGGACTTAACCAAATTTTGAAGCGATATACAAAAGAAGAAAATGAATGAAGTAAAGGTATATACCTGAAATAGAGTGTAATACCTCCTTATCCACGGTTGTGAGCACAAAGTAACTATAGGATAATAAAATTTTGAACGAGGAATCCAAGTCTATGAAAGGAAAAAGGAAACTAAGAGAAATAGTTTCAATATTCTGTTAAAAAAAGAAAAAAGTAATTGTGAAACCCCAAAATAATAAAAGAAACCACCCTTACTTTATTGACGAGGCTTAGCCATTATCAATGGTGCCCTGGAAATTTTGTAGAAATGAAATTAAACTATAGAGGAATGAAGTCCTCGAAAGCTTGAACGGGAAATAAAATAAAACACACTCTCATATTGTTGAAAACAAATATATCTTGCAAAAAAAATCAACATGAGAATGGGTGACCGGGTATAAATCCATCCCCTACTCCAAAAAATTTAGTCATAGAGACCCATTTCAAAGTAAAAAAATGCATTAATTATTACCTAGAATATGTTCATAGGGGAATTTGTGGGAACTCTCTAGTTATACATCTGTAGAAAGGTAAGGAGCTTTATTAGTATATACCCTCGTCTCTGTCAAGAAATGCAGAAGACGGAAGTTTGGACAAACACATGGGAGCTCATAGGTGCATTGATCATAATTATCTATTGGAAAAAGAGTAACGGTGTTGGGTTATTATCGTATAGAAAAAAAATGAAAAAAAAATCGAGAAATAAGCCCATTTTATAAGAAGCTTGGGAAGAAAGGGTATGCACTTTTTGCACTTCTGGGGCAGTGGAATCAGAAAAACATTTCACTTTGGAATGTGACGCTTTCAGAGACATCACGGATAGTTACCGTAGTATGTTAACATCAATTCCGTGGCATTTTCTTTTCAGTGATGGCACTGTTATAAGGTTGGGTCAGCTCATCATCAATTTGAGTAAGAAAATGATTGAATTGTAGAAGGCAAAAAACAAGGAAGTTGGTGGTCCCATAGACTATTTTTAGTCTCGTGGACATTAAAATATCATTCATTCATAACTATATCACGAATACACTTTTTTCTCGAGAAACTCACTACAGTGAAAGAGAATAATAAGTTAATAAAAAATTCAGAAATGTTACCGAAGTCACTGTATGATTAAAAACCTCCAAAATATTTTAACCATAATGGAGGCCATATGGCTAAAAAAATTTCCCAGTAACAAGGCATCTTGGGTGATAGTATATTGACGCTCTAGTGGAGCAAATAGAATAATCGAGGAAAAGTAGGAATGAGAAGTATACGGTTAATTGGTTTGTTTTAACCTTATCATTCTTCGCTATCCGATTTAAAACCCCAATTCTGCACCGTCGATCATATAATAACCCAATATCCCATGGGAATATCACGTGGGTCATAATTAATATCTTTTTAAAAACAATGCCAAGTGTATATTGTGGCCCAAGAACCACATGGAAACTATGTTCGTATATTTCATTTAGTTAAGCAGAGAATTTATGTCAATGTTTTTAATAAAGAAATTATAGTTGAGACCTACCAGGTAACGTGTATGAACCAAGGCTATGGTTAACAATACTGCCATGTCCCTAACCTGTACAAACAAAGAGTTAACAATACAACGACCAAAGATTTTATGGTACAAATGCAAGAAGAATTAGGTACGTTGGGCCTTAGATCATAACACAAATGTAATAATTACAAAATAAGAGGTTGACCAAAAGATGCAATTTTTTTTAGTGAAAACAAACTAATAGGCAATCAAACTAAAAACTAAACACAATATATCTTCCGTGGTAGGTATAATAAAGTCATGGAAAATTGATTGGGAAAGCATCTTATCATCCAGATAATTTTATACAAATGAAAATGAAAATGAAAAAGAAAAAGAAAAATTCACAATGATTTAAATAATGTCAAGTCTTTTACAATAAATAACTAAAAATCATTTAAGCCTCGTCTCAAATATTTTTTTTGGGCTTTACTCTATTGACAGGAGCAAAATTAATTTATTCTATATACAATTTTTTGGTGATTCCATGTTTGTGATTAACTAAGGGAGGGACGCCAGTTGTTGGGCACCCTCCCCTCCACCTCAGTTGCTGACGAGTAAACCCACGTGGAGGTTGTACGAAACTTGCCCATGTCAACTGGCCATGCGTCGTGTTAGGTGACAGCCTTAAATGCGAGTTAATGGCATTCGTTTAATGCTTGGTCTGGAGGTTTCAATGCGATGACCATTTACCACTGTTCATTATTGCTCGAGATTGGAGTGTGGTTGTTCGACTCTGTCCGTGGTGGTGGCTGCGGGTTCCATAACCTACGCGACCTGTCCGCTGATCCTGAATACTATAAGTCCATTCGTTGCCCGCCATTGTTGGTTGGTTGTTTCAGGAATTTCATGAACCTATTCGTCAGTTCCGCCATGTTTGTGTTGTTGGGTTTGAACCTTCGTCAGTTTTTGAACATTGAAGCTCGCCGTCTGTTCCTGTTCTTGAATTCGAAGTCTACCATTATGTCTGCCATTGCTTTGATGTTGGACCACCAGCTTATCGATTATTTTCAGCCAAGGTTTTGGTCCACTTGTTCTGTTTGGTCGAATTCTTCAGGGTTTGGCATCAACCTCTCGAATTCTTCAGGTTTGTCATCAACCTCTAGAATTCGTTAAATTTTAACTTTGAGAATGCCATTTTTGTTTATAAAATTCTATTTTTCTTGTTTTTTGCAGGTACATTCTTCCATGGTTGGTGTTGGCAAGGTTTGGGGAGGCGTTGTGGTGGCTTCTCTGCAACTTCTGCGGTGATGCTTTGCAACCTCTGCACTTCTCAACCTCTGTGCTTCTCGGCGACCTCTGGTAGGATTCACAATCCTATCAATCATTCTCTGTGTTTTTTAACACTTTCAATCGCTGTTCGGTAGAATTTAGCTCTTCTTGTTTTCTTTTCAATGGAATTTAGCAATGCTTTATATATATCCGTGGGTCTTCTATGTGTTCTATGTTTGACTGGTTATCTATGGGTTTAGGGTTTGGTTGGTTGTAAGAGTCAATATCAAGAAATTTGTGGGTTTTCTGTGTAATTTAGCTCTTATATGTGTTCTATATTTCATTGGTTATCCATGGGTTTAGTGTTTGGTTGCTTGTAAGAGTCAATATCAAGAAATTTGTGGGTTTTTTGTGGAATTTAGATATTATATGTGTTCTATGTTTCATTGGTTATCTATGGGTTTAGGGTTTGGTTGTTTTTAAGAGTCAATATCAAATAATTTGTGGGTTTATAAATGAGTTCGGTGGAATTTAGTTGTTACATGTGTTCTATGTTTCACTGGTTATCTATGGGTTTAGGGTTTTTTCTCTTATAAGAGTGAATGAATAGCCTTTTATGGGTTTATATGTGTTCAGTGCAATTTATGTTTTTTATCTGTGGGTTTAGGGTTTGGTTTCAGCTACCTCTCTTGACAATATGTTGGAGGCTTCTTTGATGGGTATGTAATCCTAGTTATCTGAGGGATAAGGGTTTGGTTTCGGCTGCCTCTCTTATCTGTGGCGACTTAGTGCACCTAACTCTGTGGGAATTGAACAGAGACCCAAACAATATTTTAGATTATGGGAAATGTCCTAAAAATAGTGATACTTACTGGTTTTAATTCATGCTCTTCCAACACTGATTATTGTGTTTTCTTATTCATAAACTTTGGAATCTGAAAATGAACTCCCTTACTGTTCCATTCTGTTTTTGAATTTATTTCATGGAGTTCATTAGTTATAATTCTTCCACCTTTTTTTACATCCTATTGTTCCATGAATGCATCTCTAAAAGAATTAGAGGTCTTGATGCCACTATCATCAAGGTTATTGAACTGCATTCTAATTTCTTCTCATGAAAGGGGAAAATGTTTCATTACTGATCTTCAGGGTTGTCTTTTAATTCATGCTCTTCCAACACATCTTGGATTTTTTCATTGTGTTCCTACCTATTATACATTGGTCCCTAAAAATTTGGGAAGCCATTTACTGTATTTTTTAGGCATGTCATGTGAGGCTCCTTGGATAGCTGAGAAATCCAATGCCTTGTACAAATTTCTCTTCCATTAAGTCATGCCTACTATAGGGTTTGGTTGCTTGTAAGAGTCAAGGAATAGGATTCTTAAATCATGAAGGATTTCAAGGCTTTTTCTTCAAGGGTTTCAAGGCATTTTTAATTAATAATTTTGATTTTTACAATGTATCTTCAAATATGAACTCATCAATAATGTTGAAGTGTAATCTTCTTGATTCAGGCAAGGTCATTGCTGCATTGGTGCATTGATCTTAAAGTTTCTGTTATTTATTTGTTCATAGCCTTCAAGTTTATTGTAGGGTTATGTGTTGCACTCCCTTAACAGATTTTATATGTTTATTATAGTTTATTATAGGGTTATATGTTAACGAAACTTGAACTCCCTTATTGTTCCATTCTCTTTCTAAATTTATTTAATGGTTAACAGAGTTTATATGTTTATTGTAGTTTATTATAGGGTTATATGTTAACATAAATTTAACTCCCTTGTTGTTCCATTCTCTTTTTGAATTCATTTCATGGTTAACAGAGTTTATATGTGTATTGTCATTTATTATAGGGTTATATGTTAACCAAAATTGAACTCCCTTACTATTCCATTCTCTTTTTGAATTTATTTCATGGTTAACAGAGTTTATATGTTTATTGTAGTTTATTATAGGGTTATATGTTAACAGAAACTGAACTCCCTTACTGTTCCATTCTCTTTTTGAATTTATTTCATGGTTAACATAGTTTATATGTTTATTGTAGTTTATTATAGGGTTAGATGTTAACAGAAATTGAACTCGCTCATTTTAATTCATGCTCTTCCAACACTGATTATTGTGGTAGATTATTCATGAACTTTGGAATCTGAAATTGAACTCCCTTACTATTCCATTCTATTTTTTAATTTATTTCATGGATTTCATTAGTTAGAGGTCTTCCACCTTTTTTTACACTCTATTGTTCCATGAATGCATCTATAAAATAATTACAGGTCTTGATGCAACTATCATCATTGTTATTGAACTGCATTCTAACTTCTTCTCATGAAAGGGGAAAATGTTTCATCACTGATCTTTAGGGCTGTCTTTTAATTCATGCTCTTCCAAGACATCCTGGAATTTTTCAATGTGTTCCTACTTGTTATACATTGTTCCCTAAAAATTTGGGAAGCCATTTACTATATTTTTTAGGCATGTAATGTGAGGCTCCTTCGATAGCTGAGAAATCCAATGCCTTGTATAGATTTCTCTTCCATTAAGTCATGCATACTATAGGGTTTGGTTGCTTGTAAGATTCAAGGAATAGGCTTCTTCAATCATGAAGGATTTCAAGGCTTTTCTTCAGTCAAGATTGAGAAACATTTTTAAATAATACTTTTGATTTTTACAATGTATCTTCAAAGATTAACTTATCAATAATGTTGAAGTGTAATATTCTTGATTCGAGCAAGGTCATTGCTGCATTGGTGCATTGATCTTCAAGGTTCTATTATTTTTTTGTTATATGATATAATTTTAGTAGAGAATTGAATGGACAATGTGATAAAGTATGTTAACAGAGTTTATTGAAGGGTTATATGTTGCCATTTTGTAAGCTGACATTATTTTTTTTGCAAAAATTTATGTCATAGTGTTACATGTAACAGGGAGCTATGTGTCTTGTGTTGTTGGTTGAGCTATGTAGTGTGAAGTGATGTCATCCTATGTGTTCAGGAAAAACTAACAACATACAGTTAAGAATAACTAACAGAACTAGTATAAAGAGGTATGCTTTGTAGCATGTTGTGTGTGGATAGATATGTGAGATATGGTTTGTGAAGTATGATGAAAACATTTAAATTATACTTAGTGTAGTAGAAAGGAAATCTGAGATCTATTAAGATATAAAAGTCCAAACATATAGTCCCATCCAAAAATCCACATCATAGTGTGGTTACATCCAAAAACATCCTAACCCTCCTATTCTTTATGGCCTTGAGAATCTTAGGTGCCAAACCTGAGTTGCATGATTGAGCCAGAAGTAGGTTGGCCTTCCTAAGAAGGCTTGATTAGGTGGTGGTTGATTCTTTTGCCATATAATTGAGGCCAATTTGTCCTTCCAACCATGGAGGAATTGAGTACCCGTACCTCACACTTGCGTTAAGTGGAGGTGTGTGATGAAAATACATTGAATTCACCTCTGTGTGGTAGGAATAAAGCAAGTGGGTAAACCCCCATTTTGATAGTGAGGCACTTGAATGTTTATGAGGTCTTGGAATAATGTTGTATTATTTGCAATATTGTCCAATGTGTTGGACATGTTCCTGGATTCATTCTCATCAGCGTATTGCTTGCATTTATGTCAACCATATCGAGTCATCCTTGTTCTCTTTCAAGCATTTGTTTAGCCTTCCTTGCTTCCTTTTCATGTCTTGAAATTTTTTTTGTTGCTCCTTCTCTTGCCTTACTCTCTCTCTTTCAAGCCATTCATATGATCGACGTTGTCTTGCAATAGCCCTTGTTGCCTTCTTCTCCTTGCTTGATCCTTTTTTTCTGTTTTAATTCTGAATTTCCATTTTTTTATTTTCGGACTCAACTAGGAGCTTTATATAGTCTTCACAAGGTAGGTCTGTGTTCCTTTGAAGACTGCGGTGTTCCTTGCTTCTTTCATTGGCTTTTCTCTGCGGTAGCTTTAGGAACCACCCAAGTAACTCTTCCTCCCTCCCACGCATGTCATTGCTTGGCACTTCGGTATCAGTGGCACTTGATTGAACTTTATTGTTTTTCTTCATTTGGTGCCTCGTATGTCCTCCATATTCTTGCATTGATCTATTGTCCACAAAAAAATGAACAATTTAAATGTTCAATTCAACCACTTGTGAAGGCATGTTCATGCTTTGTTCATTGGTTCTTGAGACAACGTGTTTGTTCAAATTAATCATGGCTTTCCGATAACTTGATGGTGGGATTATAGCTCGGAAATGTCAATTGGTCATTTTTTTCAATTTCATAAATATCAAAAAATTTATTTTCAACTACGAAATTTGCCATTAACAATACTCCCGGTAATTTTCATTTCAACTACATTTTGCATTAACAATATCAACAATTTTCATTTTCAACAAAATGCATTGTCATTTGTCGCTGCTTGATGTGATTAACAATATTAGTAGCAAAAGTTCCATCTTTGCTTTAGTTGGTAGAACAACCTCCATGTTGCCATCAATTTGTTGGCCAATTTATCTGGTTTACATACTGCTCATCATCATCGGCATATAACTATCCTTGAGAGAAGTATATTATCGAGTTTGCAACCACATCAACATGTTCATGTACTTCTTCTTGCACTTCATGCCCTTCTTCACGACCATCCCTTGTGGAAAGCTTGGCTACAAGCGGTATCATGTATAAGAGCATCATAATTTGGTAGCTGTTCTGTCCTCCTAAATCCAACCTTGATATTTGATGGTGTAAGCCCTTTTAATACCCTTACTTGCAAGCTACGCTAGCACAAGACCTTTTCACCTCAACCCTTGGATTCTTTACCATCCATGCAACACGTTCGACCTAAAATAGTTCTTGAAAGGGCTAAACACACTAACATCAAGGAGGCACCCAATATGTGAGTGGTATGAACGGACAATGTTAAAAGGTCAATGCCCAAATTGTTTGCTTCCTCAATTGTTTGTAGAGCCATGTGGCTTCCATGGCCATCTAATATAAATAGGTGCTCTGTTATGAGGTGAGACACCACAGCAGTACGGATACGACAAAGTGGAAAAGCCAATTAAAAAAATTCTTTAGTCATCCATGCATGGGGTTGTGCGACCATGCATGCTCGATTCACGAGTTTTGTATATAATTTTTCAATTGATTTTTACCTTTGAATAGATAAAATCTTGGGATTAGGCTTCTGGTGCATTAAAACAACATAAAATGGTTATCACTCCACTGCTCTTAGGAAAAATCTTTGACACGTTTCGGCTACTCTGGTAGCAATTTACCCTCATGCCACAATTCCTTCCCCCCTGTAAACCTGTTTGATCACAGTTCCATATATGGTTTGCACCATAAGAATGTTTATCGTATGCACTAGAAAGAGTGTCATAGAACTTACATACAACTATATGGCACAAATTTAATGCTTTGTCTCTGTCAAGGCCCTCAGCTGTATGTAATACAAGGTATGGATGCCTTTTTTAAAACCCAAACCACCATGATTTACCAGGAAACCCATCTTTGAATGGGTTTGGCCTCCCTTGACAGATTTGAGCAACTGTGGATTTTAGTTGTATCAACTCTAGCCCATGTCCCAATTGGGCCATTTATTTACACCACTCAACCACCTCGACCTCCTCCTCTTCAGTCATAACTGTAACCGACCCTCTACGTTTGGTGTGAGTGATCCCATTTATCCAATAATGTATTGATGAGGAAGGAATATTATGCTTCTTTGCAGATTCCCGAACATAATATCCATTTAACTCTATGTTGTCAATTGCAACTAACATTTCTTCTTTTGTCCAACCTCTTATAGCACTGATCTTTTTAGTTGAAGTTGCGCCTTGGATTGTGGTTGATGGTGGCTCTGTGACTGATGGTGCCACAACATCAGCTTCAACCACATGGTCATCCTCAACAACATTGCTTGGAGCATTGTTAACATTGAGATCTCATATTCTTTCTTCATCTGATGAAGTGCATCACATCTGGGCACCCCTGGTCACTCTTCTGCCACTTCTCCTTGTACGAGCTACATAACTCACTCTTGCCATGGATGCAACTACCTGCAGAATTATTGCATGCATTTAGTTATTTAGTTTGTGTATTATTGGATGCATTTAGTTAAGAATTATTGAAAATAATGTTTTCATACAAAGAATACAACTTCTATGCACATATATTGCATATAGATATGTTAAATTCAAATGCTACAACTTCTATTTTCAGCTATTGCAAATAGATATGTTAACTTCAAATGCTACAGCTTCTATGCTCAACTTCTGAGATATTTTCCACAGGCTTCTATGCTAAGCTACTCATGTTTTGTTTTTGGTTATTTGTTTCCAACTTCTAATCTCTATCTTTGTCTGATATTTGTGTCATTTGAAGTCATTATGTACCCCGAAGCTGAATTAGGTAAGTTCAAATGATTGGGTAAGTTTGAATTCCAGTCTAATCTTTGTGTCATTTGAAGTCATTTTGTACCCTGAAGCTGAATTGGGTAAGTTCCAATGTGCACTGTGACTCTAAATTTTTTGAATCCATCAAATGTTACAAACTATGGCCAAAACTCAGGTATTGAGGTGTTGAATTAATGAAATCTATAATATGTTTTAGTTTCAATTGCAATGCTTCCTTATTCACCAAAATAAATTAGCATCTTATTCATCTTATTCTTTTCATCTGTAGCTGAACTGGGCAAGTTCATTAGATAGCAAGAGTTCCACTATGCACTGTCTTTATATTTTTTGGATACAGAACATTCTGATCATAGTTACTGAATTCATCAACCTGTTAAGAGACATTGCTCTTTACTAGTTCAACTAATCTAGGTAACTATTTTCTAAGGGACTCTAAATTTTTTGAATCCATCAAATGTTACAAACTATGGCAGTAGGTGCAGTCGTGGGGTTTGGGTAGTTTTATGGGATGTCTGATTGATGGATATATAGTTCTGCAGCCTGCCTGTCCGTGCATCTATCTGAAGCTATTCCCATTTTGTTTCCACTGTTGAGTTTAGTGATCCTAGGGGTGTTCATCCCATACAAAGGGTGTACCATTCTTTAGGAGGTAAGTTAGAGGATGATAAACTTCCGCCCTGGCTGTGTAAAGATACTTATATTTATTCCCCTCGAACACTTTTTTTCCTGAGCCCCCTTTAGTAAATACCCCAAAGGAATAGAAAGAGAAAAGAAGGTCCTCCCCTTGAATGAATAGAGATGGTAAGGCTTAGTTGCAGATCGGCCTAACAGGTTGATGGAGGTTCAAATCTAGGTGACTATTTGCCAAGGGACTCTAAATCTTTTGAATCCATCAAATGTTACAAACTGTGGCCAAAACTCAGCGATTGAGGTGTTGAATTTATGAAATCTATATTATGTTCACTCAAATAATATCATTATATTGTTTATTATTTTGCACAACAATGTCAATTCTGGGCCAATAATTCATGTCACTCTACTTTGTGGGAGGCATTCAATTTGAGGTGCATTATTTGAGTTCCTTTTGTCATAAACTTGGCCTATGGTTCTACTATCCTATTTATATTTTTAAAATTAAACAACCCTCTTGTCATTGTGTTGCAATAATTAATGTTTTACAATGTTTTGAATTCAACAATTAATGTTGTCTTGAATTCAATCTCCCATTGGGATGAATCTGTGTTGAACTATTAACCTCTTGTAGAGATGGAAATTGTTTTGAGTTTAATCTCCCATTGGGATGAATCTGTGTTCAACTATTAACCTCTTGTAGAGATTGTTTGCAATTATGTTTTGGGGAAATTATTTTGAGTTCAATCTCCTATTGGGATGAATATGTGTTCAACTATACTATTAACCTCTTGTAGAGATTGTTTGCAATTCCGTTTGTTTGCAATTCTGTTTTGGGGAAATTATTTTGAGTTCAATCTCCCATTAGGATGAATTTGTGTTCAACTATACTATTAACCTCTTGTAGAGATTGTTTGCAATTCTGTTTTGGGGAAATTGTTTTGAGTTCAATCTCCCATTGGGATGAATCTGTGTTCAACTATACTATTAACCTCTTGTAGAGATTGTTTGCAATTCTGTTTTGGGGAAATTGTTTTGAGTTCAATCTCCCATTGGGATGAATCTGTGTTCAACTATACTATTAACCTCTTGTAGAGATTGTTTGCAATTCTGTTTTGGGGAAATTGTTTTGAGTTCAATCTCCCATTGGGATGAATCTGTGTTCAACTATTAACCTCTTCTAGAGATTGTTTGCAACTCTGTTTTGGGGAAATTGTTTGCAATTCAATCTCCCATTGGGATGAATCTGTGTTCAAAGGTAAATAGAAAAAAATATACAATTTCATGAAAATTAAACTTTTAAGAAAGTTGAAATAAAGACTCAGAAATGAAATTAGAAGTGTAAGAAAGCTGAAATAAAGACTCAGAAATTAAAATAAAATTGTAAGAAAAATGGTGCTATAATTGAGAAAACTAACCTGAATATACTGTGAAATGTTTTGGGGTGTGTTCTGTGCTACATTGTCTCCAAGGCTGGGTGTGTTCTGTGCTGGGTTGTCTCCAAGGCTGGTGAATAGTTTGAAACTGAAACATGTAACTTCAGCAGTGGTTGAACTTCTTTTATAGTTTTTTGCAGTTGAATTTTATTTGTGACAATGATGGACATGGATTGCAATGGATTCTTTTTGCATGTGTGATCAGGATTGAATTTGATGTGATCTAATGGCTGAGAATTTGATTTTGTTGATCCATTGTGCGTTGATATGTTTTGATGGGAAATCATTTATTGAATTTATTGGGTGGGTGTCATTTATTGTACACAGTGGGTTTAAATGTTGTTATTGGGTGGGTGTCATTTATTGAACACAATGGGTTTAAATATTGAATAACACAACAGTTATGGTTGACATACATTTATTTTTATTATGTGCAGGTATTGATATTTACTTCTCATACACAACATCAAGGCTGATAAGATGGGATGAAGTGACTGGATTTTTGTACTTACTGACTGACCATTTTGGAAGGAAAAATGGTTTTATGAGTTTTCTAGTTGACATGATAGGATTTGTAATCTTGATACTTATTAAACTATTTATGGACTGTTGTGGGTTATTTATCGAAACTTGTGGACCCAGTCAATGACTTGGGAAATTTTGGACATAATTTAATATATATTTGAACTTCAAGTTATTTCTTTATGTTTAATTATTGGTTGCATATATATCTATATATATATATATATATATATATATATATATATATATATATATATATATATATATATATATTTGGTGGGTTGATGGGACGATTACTATAACAATTACTAGTCCTGCAACATTGGTTAACTCTCCCTAAATGAATAGTATACAGTCTTGTCACAATATCAACCTTGTACCTTTTTTTTGGAATATACATCTAAAAATCTCATTATCTTCATTCACATGCCATCATCTTTACATCATCTTTATAGGGAGCAAAACCAAGAGTTCACGAACTTTCCAAAGCAAGTTTAGATATTGAATAGGGACTATGGAAGATTAGAGAAGATCGAGAGGTACCAGTCATACATATTTCCACAGGCCATCTCACGATCCACATTTTCAGTCGATCAAGGGGCTACAATAACCAACTCATTATATGATCTCTTTTCTCAGATACTCTTGTTGATTTATTGCTTATAAAATGAGATGTTTTCTTGTATATTTCATCTATCAAGGGTATCTGCCACTATGCAGTTTTGTCTCCACAGTGGGTCTTGATAATATATGACCATCTATTAACTTACTATGCTTTCAAAAAAACAAAATTTTAACCTTTTATGCATACAAACAATATGTCTACAAAATATAATTTTTATCGCCTTCATAAAAATTACCATTTTTTCCTAAGGAAGACAGGGAAAAAGAAAAATAAAGACAATTATTATTAATTTTGGAAATACTTCCCGCAAAAATAGTTTGTATATCATGTAATTGATCTTAGAATCATATTTGTTTATTGTGCTCAAGTTACGATTGTAAGTACGACTTGCTACTTCGCAAGTGAGCAAAGTGGGAAACACCCTTTAACATGAGGAAAAAGGTTGAGACAACATGATTGTAATTCGTGTAGAATGGTTTAAAGAGTGGTAAGAAGAGGATTTTCTCTCAGGTAAATTCCTCTCACATAAAGAAAAAGGTTGAGACAAAGTGTAGAATGGTTGAAAGAGTGAAAAGAAGAGTATTTTCTCTCCGAACACACTTTCATGAGAAGTAATGATTTTAATTAGTTGTTATTGTTGGAGAGAATGATGCAGGAAATTGAACATCATCATATGTGCAATGAGGGTGAAAGAAAAGTTCACAACAAATATTTTACTTGAATGATAATTCAAACAAAAATGAGTAATATTGAATTAAATCTGCACCCAGTTGTACCAAAATACATGGGGTTACATCATCAATATTTAGATCTGACTGTATAAAAAATACAACATTCTTATATACATGTATACCAAAAATAATGACAAAAGGTAGATGCTTAACCCAACTGCAAGATTACATAATAAAACCTTAAGACTCAAAACATCAAGTGAAGGGAAATTTCATTGTATGTCTACATGATTACACAAATCATAGGACTATAACCAACAAAATTCTAAATAGACTAACATTTCCATGATTACAAAAAGAAAAAAATCACCATAATGTGCTAGTAGGAGGAATTAGTCCTTGTAGTTGTCTTGTTGAGGCCTATCTCATACTTTCA